>JADDOH010003714.1:0-55376 GCA_016648135.1 Agrypnia vestita | reverse complement strand
AAATATTTGCCGGGTAAGTAGGTGCAGACGAGCCTTTATTATTTCTGCGCGCGCGCGTGTAACGCATGCTTTATTTTATTTTGACGAAGCGAGCCAACCAAAGACGGTTGCCGGCGAAACGGATCTGGCCAATGGGAGGCGTTCTGAGTTGGTGGACTTTACACGTAGGTTGGAGTCAAAAATGGCGAGAAATTTTGACTATATAAGCCATACAAATTCGAGGAACAGCCCTTTTTCTTCAGCATCAACGTCGGCCGGAGGCCCTTGTGGAGAGAGGACCGAAATACCATCAGTGAGGCAGAGAGGCGGTAACACTCGAAGATACAGCTAAGAACTTCCAATATTATTTATTTCTATTGCCTTTTATGTATGTTTTATGTACAGATATGAGATTTCAAAGTGGTCCAATTCAGTCGATAATTATTATTCGTAGACTTCGATCGTACCGCACAATGTATTGAAATTAGAAATCTGCGTCTTTCCAGGTAGCGGAAGAATGAAGAAAGATAAGATTAAGATGAGATTTCGAAAATAACGTGTGGACATCTCCTCGAACGGTAGATAATTTCAGACAAAGCGTATAGTTCCTATCGTTGTATAATATTCGTTTTAATTACTGTTTATGTACGATTCCAAGTTCTACCGAGTACGAACCTATTCTGAAGTCGGTTGATAGGCGGCTAATTTACACGTACTTTTGTTGTCGCTCGATATATAAATAAATGAATCTAAAATGGACCAATTCGTTCAATAACTTACGTAGGCTGTGTATGTAGTTATATTACGCAATATATTGCAATTGGGAAGATTTTGGCAAATAGGAATTTATAACGTTTTCAAGTTAATATTCAATTCCCATGAGATGAAATACATTTGCCGAAGCTAGAATTGCGTGTGAGCGATGGAAGGAGGGAGAATATGTATTCTTTTGCAGATTTTGAAGCTGGCGGGGTTTTTATAATAACGAGAAGCATTCTCGTTAGAAGGAAAGTGAAGGGCTGCACAGGCGCTGGTAATTGCTTAATTTTGGAGAACCCGTAATATGATTTCGGATCAGGATGCCATCTCAGAAGCAGACCAACTACAGAAATAAGATAAGAACTTTTAATATTATTTATTCTTGATATTTTCTTATGTGTATCAAATGGAATGTTCGTGCTACATAATTTGTCATTGTCACATAATCACTATTCATTTCATTACGTGGGTTCAGAGTTTGACGGTAACGGACGCGGTAACAAGTTGGTACTTGTCGGGACGTGACGTCGGGATTATTTCTTAATTATCTTTAGGATAGAAGCGAGGTCATTATACGTGCGTTCTGCATTTCAAACGTTTTACTAACATATATAAATACATATTATTGCGTTTTACAAATTGAATAGGTTCGCGGAAAATAGGCATTTCGCCCGGTTGTGCAATATTAACTTCCAACGTAGCATAATGAGATCTTATTACCGGCGCTAGACTCTTAAGGTTAGGCACGCGGGGATTATAAATGGGATAATGAACGAGAACCGAATGGGGAAGTTCGTCTCTTCATGGTCGGGAGGCGAGGAGCCGTACGTCTTTCACGCCCCGTGATCTTGGGAGGCTGAATTTCGATTGTGGAAAAAGATGAAGTTAGATTTACTCGCGTGCCATAAGCAACCATACATAAGACAGGGTCGAATGTCGGAGCGCGCGTTCTCGGCTATGGAGTCTGATTAGAGTGGGAGACATCTTAGATTTGGGACTAGGTAAGGCTATCTTAACTGTATCTACCCGGTTAAGACAGGGTTTTAAAGCCAAGAATTACAGGATAGTCTGAAGGTCCTGGAGCGGCGACCCTCAAAGATCTAAGGGGAAGAACCTCTCACGTCTTTTCAGGCCCCTTGGTGCGACGAGCTCGGGCTCTGGTTATGAATGTTTATGAATGTATTAACTCCGTACTCAAGGACGAGATAGGACGTTCCTCATGAACGAGAAATTATAAGATGCAGGTAGCAGTTCGACAATCAATACTATGCTCGGGACCGCTTTAATGAACGAGATCTGTTAGCAGTTTAACAATCAACTTTTATGATCGGGACCGCATTCAGGAGCGCGATGGCATTACTAACACCATCATACTCATCATTCACCACCTTTTCTAACTTGCTGTATACAGAGACCTTCGGGGTTCTCCTTTCCCGGCCAGCGAGAAACATATCAGGAATTACACAATCAACTGTAATAATCATGCTGATTTACCATCATTTAATATCTCTAGTCAATAAGACTACACCGTGGGATCAATCACATCAACTATAATTGGCGATGCTAACATGGCTCTGACTGACGCGCTCAAGGAAGAGTCTTTTCCAGTCACCCAGTTAGTTCATTCAGCCCTTTAATCAGCAGTAAACATCATAATAATCCGGCTCATGTAGCCGCAACGTGGGATCCTCATCATTATACACCAGTCAATTTGACTGCCCCGCGGGACAATATACAAACCTTAATATCAGACGCGGGATTTCTTCCTGATATGTTTGTCGCCGGGAAGCGAGGACTTCGGAGGATTCCAGCAGGAGCAATAGAGTCTCGGCTTGATCTTGGTCTGCAGCTTAGTGTGGGAGGTTATGTCTAAACAGGAGTTAACCACCGGATGCGGCGATGCTCTGGGGCCGCATCCCCCTCCCCCCTACAGGGGGGGGGGGGCATCTAGAATCCACGTTTGAACAGAAGTGGTTAGACACTTCTTAAATTTCACTTACAAAACTGTATCTTCCATTCCCTTAGAATCTCGGGCTGTGATAATGTCAGACAAAGCTTGCCCTGAGCCTCTGTTGCGCCTAGTTGTTATGAATATATGTTTACTCTTTCCACTATATACCATGAACAGATAAATCGGGCCGAAGACCACCGATCGCGCCAGTTGTAAGCATTGTATGTATGTATTCTGGAGAACCCAGCCGTTAATTTGCATTTTGAATATTGTGTGTGTGTTTAATAAGTATAACCGTGTATTAATCGACCGTGATTTATCTAATCTGGATGACCGGTAGATCCAGTATACTATTGCATTAAAAAAAATACGAAAAAAAATAGATATTGCGTGTTGTTGCGCAATATTAGCGCTAAGTTCCTATTATGTACCGTCGGTTGTATTATGCGGATACTAAGTTATTCTCAGAGCACCCTAGGCTGTATTTCGCAAGTGGTATTTATCTATCTGAATATTCCATCGTAATCGTGACCCCGCACTCAGCCGTGGAATCCGTCCACAGTTGCTAATATGAGACCTCGGTAACCAGGCGGCATCGTTCTAGGCGAAAAATCTACGTAGACATATTTATGTTCGCGACGCCGCTACCGGATGCGAGGAAATGACGGATGCGCCACCATGAAAGGCGATTTTGTTAGTCTGTTCAATCGATCGTCGTTTTGAGCCCGGCTCATGTTGCGCGTTAATAATGTTAGGTTAGTTTCACCTCGTATGAATACAATGGCATTTCTTCTGCTACGCTACTAAAGTACTGAGTAACCGCGTCACAACGAGGAGTCCTATATTACTTTCACTAGACGATTACTGGCCAATTTATATGTTAGACTAAACGTAAACTTAATTCAATCACGTAAATAAATTTTAAACATAGCTCTAAGCTTGCAAAAGCAGATCTCAAATAATATATTAGACTTTTAATAAATGAACTTAAAGTAAAATCGCTTTTAAAACTTTTCTTAAAGCCTTCTCTTTTAAACTTCTTTCGAAAAAAAAAGCTTCACCCCAAATATACACCCTCTACAACGGGGCAAACGTCACAGTACCATGTCACACTCACCAATAAAAGATGCCAAAGATACAACATAATGATGAAACATGGGGCCATCGCATGGAGAAAAACAAGTGTTACAGAAATTGACATGGGTTTATTTAACAATCTAGCTGCTTGTATCTATGACAGTGGATAACCACACAAACATGCTGGCAGCGCATCTATAACCATGATTTAAATTTACTTATACTAGAAATGATATCGTTTCTGGATTATTCCACGCAGACGCGGCCGCGTTCTAATATTTTTAAATTAACATCTAAATTGAAATTTGCTCAAATACGATGAAACGTCTCGCACGTGGAATAACCCAGCGGAAATCATTCACATAAATTAATCTTGAAAAATAAAGAACTTAATCTAGTACGAACACTAAATAAATGTCACAACAACATGACGCAATATGAGATTGTAGACGGATGATCACCGATGTTTTAAAAAGTTTCTACTTTCTGGGGGCTTCATAACCTCCCATATTTAGCAGCGACGTCTCGCAGACAACGGAGTGACTTGCACTTGAGGATTATGAGATTTTAGGATTATGGAGGGGGATGTAATATAGGGTGTTTGAATGTTGAGTGTATTACTGTTGTTAAAATTGATTTCTAAATTTTCTTAAATATCTAGTTTTCTTCCTTTTCTGCATATCTCATTTCTTGTTCACATTAGCCCCGCCCCGCAAACCTACCCCTTCCCACCACTCCACTCTAACAGCAGACTCGACAAGTAGTCATTAGTCTTAAGATTTAGTTTAGTTTATTACTGAAGATGACACAGTATGCGTCGAAAACGATATAATTAAAACTTTTTTTAAATTAAAATGTTACAGTGAGAAGAAAACAACGAAGAAAAACAAAAACGAGAAAAAAAAATAACAAATATAATCTAAATGAACTCGTTCAAAGGGACTACCTGCTGTTGGCCAGTTATGATGGATATTTTTATTAGCATTTTGAGTCGACTGGCATCCTTGGCATCTTGAATTCATATTTTTGATGTCTTGATTTAAGCCCAACCACCAAACATAAGAAAGGGCAAGAGTTTTTGTTCTTACAATACCTGAATGACCATAATATACTATATCTAAGACTTTGGATTTCATTGATCCTGGTATTATAATTCTGTTACCAAACTACAGACAATTCCCTTTTGCAGATAACAAGTTCTTACATTTGAAATATTTTTTAATATCTGGATTTGACAAATTTTCAAACCATCCATTTGAAACAAACTTTAAGACTTTACATAAAATTTCATATTTTTCAGTATGTTTCTTAACATCTGAATATGAAATTAAGACTATCTAACTAACCAACCACCACGCCGTTTCCCCGCAGGGGTAGGCAGAGAGGATTGAACGCTACACTTTTCTATCCTGGCACATCACTTTTACTTTGGCCTCATTCATATATCTTCTCATACAAACTCTGCAGTTGTTGAGGCTTTTAACAGAGCCATCCTCAAATACTTGTATTATCTGATCGCGCCAGGTCTTTCGTGGACGCTCTCTATTCCTGTTGCCTTCAACATTCGCCTCATATATTTTTCTAAACATCCTTTCCTCATGAACAAATCATACGTTCCACACGAACAAATCTCAGCACTCCTTTCTTTATTCTATCTACCACACTACATCCAGCATTACATTCACTTCTCACTCTATCGACCAAATATTTTCTACACATGCGTATTAGTGATCGTATTTCCACCGCATTTAGTCTACTTTCATTCCTCCTTTTCCAATTGCAGGCTTCACTTCCATACATCAGGGTTGGAACTAGAACGCCATTATGTACCGCTGGTCTTGCTTCCTTTGACAGATTCTTATTGGCCATAATCTCACTTAGAGCACCATTAAATTTGTTCCCCGTAGTCACTCTCCTTTCGATATCATTCTTAGCCTTGTCGTCTCTACTAAACATACAATTTCAAAAATCTCTACTAAACAAACATTCCCAAATACACAAACTCGTTCACTTGTTCTAAGCATTCGTTATTTACAATTACATCACACTTAGTCAGTCTTTCGTCTCTCTCGAATACTATCACATTCGATTTGCTGACATTCATCAGAAGTTCTCTGCATGCATACATCGGAAATCCTGGATACCAGGCACTGCATATCAGTTTCACTGTTAGCCACTAATACTGCATCGTCTGCGTATAGTAGGCAGGATATGGTGAGTCCGTATATTTTCGCTCCAACGCAACGGGACGGTTTCAAAGGGATGAAATTTAGGGTGTAGACATATACTCGTAAATAAATGAACATTATTCCATATAAAATTGCTGTTCACAAGGAAAACGTGATATTGAATCTGCTTGCGGAATTTTTGTTCCTTTTCTGTAGACTAATTTATAATTGTATGCAGATAAAGTTATGGACCATCTAATTAAACGCGATGCTGCTAAAACAGGGACTTTTTTCTCAACAGAGAATTAGGATAACAATGGAGCGTGATCGGTATGTATTGTGAATGGACGACCTAATAGATATTTATGAATATTTTTATATCAAAAATAACAGCAAGAGCTTCTTTATGTAACTGACTGTAATTTCGTTGTGCAGAATTCAGCGTTGCCGACTTAAAAGCGATTGGTAATTCTTGATTAGCAATGACATGACTTAAAACACAAACTACACCGTAAGCGCTGGAATCGAACATACCGCTTCGTGGGTAATTTCTCTGTAGACTGTGGACCCGTGCTGCTCGGACTTGAACTTCGCCTTTAAGTGTGATCCTTGTCTTGTCCTTCCCTATTAGGGAGTGTCCCTAATAGGGAAGGGGATGTCCTTTCCCCAGATGTCCCCTCACTGTCCTCCTTCCCACCCGAATTCTATATTTACTCTTTTACCATGATCTATTGTTATATTTTAAATGAAGTTTCTATTTATATGTTTACTACATGTTATCTTACTGATTTATTTTTACCTGTATTTTATGCTTTTCTTTTCTTTATTTGATAATTTACAATAAAGTGTGTTATGTGAAGAAGGTACAGTGAATGGACTATTGCAGGTCTCTCCGGGTCACAGTCGTCATTTACACGAGGTGACACGGAGATGGCCTTTAGAGTAAAAATTGTCAACCTGGTGACGTATAAGTAGAACCGATATGGGAGCTTTCGTTTAAAAATCTCCGATTTATTATATTTGCACAATTCTGATTTATTTTAAAAGGTGTTTAGATCTTTGTGTACTGCCATGGATATATTCTCGTTTCGCTTGCTATTTAAGAAGTTAGTGTCGCTTAGTGATATTTTAATCAAAATTACAAAAAAAAGAAAAAATCACCAACCGCCAAGCAACAGTCATTGTCAGAATAGGAAAAATGGCCCATGTAGATATTTTTACAGAATTTGAATGTGGAAAAAAGCCATAAACAAAAGAAACACCTTTT
Source organism: Agrypnia vestita (assembly GCA_016648135.1). Taxonomy (NCBI): domain Eukaryota; kingdom Metazoa; phylum Arthropoda; class Insecta; order Trichoptera; family Phryganeidae; genus Agrypnia; species Agrypnia vestita. The sequence continues at coordinate 48,175 of JADDOH010003714.1, read as the reverse complement.
CTATGATCAGGGTAAAGTTGCTTAAGAGGCCCCAGTACACGAATTTCGTATTTGCTCTCGATTTTGCTAAATTTAACGTAAACTTATTGAATCATTTTGTAAAACCCATAGCTAAACAGGCTTATAATCAATTTGATTATGATAGATCCATTTATTCTTGAAGCATTTCCTTAAAAAAATATCAACAAATATATTGTTATAACATCAAAAAAATTTTAAGCCCGAAAAACTATTTTAGTTTTCATGCAATAGATCTTTGGTACACTTAATCTCGTATATTTTCAAATATAGACAAAATATTTTATTTACAAATTGATTTATACAGTTTGAAGAAGAAGTGGTGCTATTCAGATATTAATATTTTTCGACAAGTTGTAAAATATATCGTTTTAAAAAAGACAAAAATTAAACGTTCTGTTTCCTATATTGCAGTATCGATAAAACAATTAAAATATCGATTATTTTAATTAAATTTTACATGCGTACTAAGAACGATTTAATTAATTCGACTTCTTGAGTATGAGGTAATTTTTTTTGAATATTTTTATATTAATGACAGTGAAATTTTCTTAGTACGCATGTAAAATTTAATTAAAATAATCGATATTTTAATGGTTTTATGGATACTGCAATATAGGAAACAGAACGTTTAATTTTTGTTTTTTTTTAAAACGATATATTTTACAACTTGTCGAATAATATTAATGTCTGTATATCACCACCACTTCTTCAAACTGTATAAATCAATTTGTAAATAAAATATTTCGTCTATATTTGAAAATATACGAGATTAAGTGTACCAAAGATAACTCTTTGCATGAAAACTAAAATAGTGTTTCGGGGTTATAATTTTTTTAATGTTATAACAATATATTTTTTCATATTTTTTTAAGGAAATGCTTCAAGAGTAAATGGATCTATCATAATAAAATTGATTTAAAACCTTTTTAGCTATGGGTTTTGCAAAATGATTTAATAAGTTTACGTTAAATTTAGCAAAATCGAGAGCAAATACGAAAATCGAGTACTGGGGTCCCTTAACGCTTGATGATTAAATTTTGACCATCTGGAACTTTATAACCAATTTTGAATTATAGTTAAGACTAGACCTAGATTATTGGTCTAAAACTTGATTTGAAAAAGAGAAAAATCAAAATCACTCCATTCAAAAAATGTCTATTTTTAAGCATCCAATTGTTTATTAAAAATTAAAAATTCACATTTAGTAATAAAATTATTCTTTTTCGCTTCTATTAAGTTTGCCAAACAAAAATTAAGTATAATAAAATAAACAATAATAAATTAAATACATAAATAACATTGAATTTGTACTATTAAAGAGTAGGGAAGTTTTTAGAATATTAATAGTTTTATTAATATTCTAAAAACAATATGACAACTACTATGACTAACAGTAAACATTAGAATAATTTCAAAATAATATTTTTTTTTACTATCTAACAAAATTAAAGTAATATTAAAATTTGATCTTCCTTGTGCGCCGCATCGTTTTGACCAACATGAACCTCATAAGAAATTTTTATGAAAATATTAAATTAATTTTACACAAATTCTCAGTATGTTAGTCAACATATTTTAATTATCAACACTTATTGAATAGTAATTCATTTTTCGTATTGATCCAATGTTCACATTTGAAATCTTTATCACTTTAAATTACATGGTAGGTAAACTTAGTTATAACTTTAATAAATTTGTTATTACCTATCTAGTTAAACACTTATTACAAAACTAATTATTGCAGTAATATTTACTATTTTTTTAGGAATAGACTTACTTTTAGGAACTATATAGTTATTAGCAAAAACAGTATTTTCTCTATAGAAATAATAATTTAATCTGGTCACGCAAACTGTTTTTTTTTTCAATTGATGAACGTGGAATGTTGATATACTCATGTTAAAAATGAGTGGGTGTTACTTTGTCTTTACAAAGTTTAGCTGTATCCTCATATTTTTGCTTTGAAATAGGCAGAAGTGATCGACAGCATGGCACGTTGGTTTTTGACTAAATTTCGATTACACTCGACTTTGCAGATTTGAAGTACTTAGAAGTACTCGCAACTGGAATGGCTGAAATATATTTATTTATCAGCATTTCATCCTAAAAAAAGTAATATAAATGATAAAGACATCAGCTCATTATAACACTTTTAAGATAAAGGAAATCATAGTGTCGAATAGTCAACAAGGGCCATCCGTTAGTTGCGTATAGACATTAATGTGCAATTTCTCGACTGGTATTAAAAATACGCCTAGAGGATTACACTTACTATAAAAATAGTACTTTTCATAATAAAAGAATACGTAGAACCTTCAATGTATGAGTCCGAGGCGCACTTGGCTGCTAATATCTCAAAGTCTTGGATTTACATAGGTGCCAAATTGAATTCCAAATTCCTATCATAATGTTTTTAATAATTTGAAGCCGCTGGCAAACGGACAATAATTCTTATTCTTTAAAAGACTAAAACACACCTAAAATTAAATAACACTTTAAAAGAAAATTGTTACCAGATATCGTATTCAAGCGGCAGACGGTGAAGCACACGCGTTAAGCGACACTTTGTGGCACCCCGATTGCTTTTTGGTTCCCAAAAGCCATTCCAGGGTCACTTTTTTGCATGTGAAAACTATAAAGTAAGGTACGTGCGGACGGGTCAAATTCCATTTCAATTAAAAAAATTTACCCTACAAAATATCTAAGTGCCAAAAATAATATAGAAAACTGCAGGTCATTTTTTTTCGATTCCAGTGATATATACGACTCAATATCGGCCAAACTGTTTCATTTTGGTTGGTCATTTTTTCCTTTCCATCTTCGATATATCATCAATATATGCAGCACAGTTTTTTAAGTCATCCAGTACAGTATTAATGACCATTTGAAATATAGCCGGTTCTGAAGACAAACCGAATGGAAGACGATTATTAGCATAATATCCATTAAAAGTATTAATTCCAAGTATTTCTTTACTAGAATCTGACACAGACAACTGCAAATAACCATTAGTTAAAGTTTATTATATATATCGTCTGGACGTGGAATCGGATATTCATCTATTCGTAATTGCGGATTGACTGTTGAATTAAGATCCACACATAAACGTAGTTTACCATTTTATTTTCGTACACATTCTATGGGTGACGCAAAGCTGCTGTGTTTAACCTTTCACTACAGACTGTAGTGCATATGGAAATACATAAGCTTTATGAAAAATAGGAGTTGCATCACTTTTTAAATTAATATCTACAGAAAAATCTTTGATAGGCCTATTATTATTTGAAACTGAAAAAGAATTTAAAAATCGCTTTGATAATTGATTGTTTTATTTATTTTCTACTTATATTTTTCTAAATATTTTTTTTATTTTCTACTCACACTACAAAACTTGCAGATTTTGACCAAACGCGATGAAATTCAATGGTAATTTTCAATATGTGCATAAAGTACTCTGTACTGCTGCCACTGCGAAAAAAAAAACATATTATGGGTCTGGGTGAGAAAATTGGTGTTGTGTTTTTCACAAACTTGCAGGTTTTGACCAAGAAAATTTGCGTTATGTGTTTCTCACATACATTGAAGATTTTGACCAAACGCGTTGAAACCCAATTTGACCTGATCTGACCTGATATTTGTATCTCTGACAATGGTTTCGGAATTTCCGCCACAGCCTGTGCCTGTTTTTAACGCCAGGCGGCGCTGTCTGCATGGGCACGCTCCGCGAAACGCATCTTTTTGCCGCTGTCATCTGTATCGACCGCAAAAGGCACCGCACGGTTTTATCGTGTGAATTCACCATAAAATTCACGAAGGATTTCATTTCATAGTTATTGATATTATCAGTACGAATGTGTAAAATGTCTTTTGTCAGGCCTAGTGCAGCCGTTCGGACGCAATATCAAGTAAACATTGTGAAATAATCGATTCATGACATTCGCTCTTGTGTATTCGTAAGCCGGCGAAATCGATTAACAATTTATAAATGTTATTACAATCTACTAACATCTACCTCGTTACGCGGACCGACCAAACGAAAATGATAACAAATTTAACGCCTGTGACATTTTTCGAGACGCACCGCCTTCCACATCTCGAGCCAGCACGAAACCAGCAGAAGACCAAATACATGGCCGTAGGATGCACCCAACAAATCCCAACTCTCTCGGGTGGAAGTCAAAATTTTGAAACGGTACCAAGATTTACATACCTAGGATCCCTGATAACAAGCAACAATAATACTACAGAGGAGATCCAGAAGCGCATAGTGAGCGCGAATCGCTGTTTTTTCCGCCTACAAAAGCAGATAAAATCCAGACTGCTGTCCAGAAACACCAAGATATTAGTGTACAAAACGCTTACTAGGCCAGTGCTCATGTACGCAGCTGAGATGTGGGTACTAACTAAGAGGAATGAACGAGCACTGGACGTTTTTGAAAGGAAAATTTTGAGGCGTATCTTCGGACCGGTTCTAGAAAATGGCGCAGACATTACAACAATGAGCTCTATACTCTATTTAAGGAGCCAAACGTCATAAAATTTATAAAACTGGGAAGACTTCGGTGGCTGGGTCATGTGGAGAGAATGTCCGAGCATCAAGCACCAAAGTCCCTGCTTAACTCAAGGCCAATAGGGCGAAGGAGATTAAAAAGGCCGGAACTAAGATGGAGTGACAACGTCCTCAAAGATATCTCTGCCTTAGAGCTTCGAAACTAGAGAGAGCTGGCACTAGACCGAGATGAGTGGAAGAAAATTATTGAGGAGGCCAAGACCCACCAAGGGTTGTGGTGTCAAGAATGATGATGATACTTTAGTATGTAGAAATATTATATGCGTTATTTAATACGAAGATGATATTTATTGATTATTGATTAGAAATAACGGAATACCACATTTTCTTCAATCAATTCTAATTTTACTCCTGGCAAGTCATATCGAAATTGAATTTTGACACATCGGCAGTTTGACAGGTGAAACGTGTTTAGATACATGGAAATGAACGCGAAACGCATTTTAATATCGTGATAATTTTGAGGTTACATCTTTACCTGAATTGTAAGGTTAAAATATTCACGCTATCTTAAGGGGTTATATACACTTAGAATTTTCAAAAAATCGATCTTTTTTTTTATAATTAAATTTCGTAATGTACACATATTTAAGTAAATACACAGAAAATTTCAAGTCAATCCGGCGATTATTTTCAAAGTTACGCGCATATTTGTAATCACGTGGCGAGGCCGGAGCGCCAGCGCTCACCTAGAAAGCAGTACCTTTTATTTTTACCTACCAATTGTAAACGCTGTACCTTTTATTTACCTGTTCATTGTAAATGTTCCCTTCTAATCTATTCATATAAATAAAGTGAAAGTATGGCCCTGGAATAGACGACTCGATGTAAGTTGAAAAAAATGTTTTTTACTCTATGTAAAGCGCTTTTGACACTTTATAGCCGTTTTTCTCAAAACTGTCTCTTTTACATCGGTGACAAAGATTTCTCGGAAACGGCTCAACTGATCAGTCTCAAATTTTAACACAAGCTTTTTAAGTATATTTTTTAGTAATTAATCGAAGGTTTTTTCTCGCCGATAATTTTTTTTTTTATAAACCATTTTATTAAGGCCAAAATTTTGGTCTAAAATCGTTTTTTTTTTGAGAAGCAGCCATTTTGTCAAAAAAAAATATTTTGCTTATTCCTTCGATTAATTACTAGATAATACATTACTTTGACGAAATCCGTTTGGTTTTTTCATTTTAGATGATCCAGTTAAGGGATATCGTTGTCACCGCAATATGCCTTTTTTGAGAGGAGCTCCTGGAGATCAGCTATAGCAGCTTTCAAAATTATTATTTTACAAACACACAATGTTAAAATACAGTTAAAAGTAACTGTAATACGTGTACAAATTTTCACATTTATTAATTTAAAATTCTTCTCAGAAAAAATTCTTGAAAAATCGCTTTTTTTGGGCCTCCTGACTGTATATAACCCCTTAATGAACGCGAAAGGCATTTTAATATCGTCTTTACCTAAATTGTGAGGTTAAAACACACCCCCTACCTTCAGTGTTTATAGCGCCGTTTTTGCGTAAGAGACGCTTCAAGGGCGCTTTACAGGTGTGACATCCCGAAAAAATGAGATTTTAGGCTCTTCTTGAAGTGTTCCTGGTTCTCCATATATCGCAGCACTGGAGGCAGCTGACTCCGCATAGCTGGGCCCGCAAAGCTGAAAGCACGTTCCGAAACTTGGTGGCTCCAGGTCTCCTTGGTACCACCAGCCTGCAGAGTGCCTCCGATTTAGCTGATCGCAGTGTGAACCGTCTTCCAGTGATATTGTCTGGGATACAGAGGTCGATCAAAGTGATTAATGTGGATATTGTTTTTTGCAGAACATTTTCCATCATGAGGATCCATAAAGTAAAGGACTGCTGCTGCGGAAATTCGCTGGAGACGGGGACTAAGATCATTGCGTGGCAGAGGTCGATAATTCACGCATATATATGCGTGAATTAACTGTTGCACGATATAAGTCACTTGAAATTTTTAAAAAATATGACTTCAGCCTTAGAATTCAGATTAACAAAGCTGTCAGCGATGGTTTATATGGTTTAAGAAAGATCAAGTCTGTAAGTAAATGCCTTCCCCCAGACGCTGATTACTGATTAGTGCGTACGTCATCTCGCGATTGGACTATTGTAACTCAATATATGCAGCACAGCCTACGACGCATGTGATTTTTCTCAAGTTTGCAGCAGAGCAGTTTGAAGTTTTATTTACATAAATACACTTTATGTCATAGCTCGATAACTACAAAAGATTTTCCTTTGAAACTTGGGTTTAGTTATTTTAAGTTGATACCTACCTTTAAAACCTCAAATATAGTCAGCGCAGTACAACGACGTTTTTACATATGCTGCATTGTTCTACGATCGCAAATCAGAACCGTCGTTAAACGAAGTTACCTTTTTTCACATAACAAAAAAAAAATAAGGAATTAAAAATAAATCATCGTTTCAAATATTTCATTCTTTGAAACACTTATAACGAATTACATTTAAGTGATTTGTAGACCTCTTTCTACTTAAGAAATACAATCGAATGTGTAAGCCGCGCCGTGTGTTGGTGTTTACCTAATACCCGTAAACAACAACACAGTGAACCAACGTGAGTCGTACGCACGGCTTGCACATACTAATTCGTAACGCTGTTTCTTTTTTAATGGAGAAAAAATTTTGATGCTTCGAAATTGGTAAAATTGGTGTCTTACTAACTTTTGTCAATTGGCCATTCACACATAGACATTCTGAATTGAATGTGAAGTGAATCTAGAAGTCAAGCGTATTTAATGAAATGCATTCCGTAGCGGATGTTTCATGCGTGATCATCCAATTTTTTGCCCAAAGAACGAACGCGTTTAGTTGGCTTAGATGTATTTGGACGATTAGAAGGTCTAATGTTTACATACAATTCGATTTATTGTATTATTAATGATGAAGGTTGTTTAGATATAAATGAAAATATTAATTTCCCAGTTGAATTTTCAAACAGTATAATAAATGGAAATTATTATTCTTCATAGAAATTTATCCGTTGGTGACGGCTTATGTGGTGGTACGAGAATGGTTGTAAGAAACATTAGTAATCATATATTGAAAACAGGAATTGTTGTGTACCGACTTCTCACGGCTCTGCAAACTACCACGATTTACAGAGAAGGGATCTATCAATCAGTATAGATTAGATCCTAGATAGCAATATTTGTCACATAAATGTGTGGGAATTAGGCATGGGTCGTCCACGTCCGTCCATCGACGAGACGATCAACTAGTTGGATTCGTCAACTAGTTGACGCATCAACTTCGTTACGCGGATTATCGTTGGCTATTTTTATTACGTTAATTTTTAAAATTTACAGAAGTTCGAAGGAATATAGTTTCGGGGAAAGTAAAACCGCTACTTGTGCTTATATGTAAAAATAAATATTTTATTATTTATTTGTTTACGCACATTATAGGCTTTTACATATTGTTTTATATACTTCTTTCTATATATAATAAAGAAAGAAGTAGGTATACACAACAATATCAGGTGTAAGCAGTAAAATATAAATATAAACTACATATATATGCAGTGAAAGTATTGGGTATAAGCATTAAAATATGAGTATAAAAATTAAAAATATAAATAAGTACAAAGCAGTAATGTGTGTATAAAAAAATATATTAGGTACATATCATTACATGTGTACAGGGTTATATGGAAAACATTAATTACCTCGCAGGACTATATTCCTGCCTTGATTATGAGTCGAAAGCTATCATTACCTAATATCAATAGTTATGGAGATATGGGACATCAAAGTTTGAATTTTTTTCAATATATCTGATTTATTTTTTGGAAAACGTTGGACTATCACTACGCTAACTCAAATCGATTACGAAAAATTCATTCGTTTCAATACAAGTTAAATAAAATGATAAAAACCTTTACATTTATTTATTATTTATAAATTTATAAATAAATACATAATTTAAAAATACTTTACATTTGAGATGTTATCTAGAAATTTATTGAAGAATAAATCTTTCAAAGTCAAGCTTTCACTTTGTGGTGACATTATTAATAAATAAATATATCTGTATTATTTGTCAACTTTAGTTTAAGGCTCAATCTGAGAAAAGGAACATTGTTCCCGAAACATGTTAAAAATCAATACAAAGTGGTGTAAACAAAATTATAATAGATTTATTTTTTTATCTATAAAGTTGAAAATAGATCAACTAGTTGACTAATTCAACTAGTTGATCGTCTCGTCGATGGACGGACGTGGACGACCCATCCCTAGTGGGAATGGCCCTTTTACCTGTTTCCCTATACCCCAAAGATTTAATGGGGATATGTTTTCATGTTTTGCAAAACCACCCTTTTGTGAACGTCACGTATTGAAACCGCAGCGGACACTTTGATTTAATTTATTATCTGAGAAGATAGATTTTGAAACTTCTCACCCACACGCGTCGCGTGAACGCCCATATAAGCAAAACTGGGCCGCTACCAAGATTAGATCGTTTTCGACATTTAAACGAGAAAGACCTAAAAGTCTGCTTGATTTCAATACGTCTCCGTGAATCTGTTATTTTGTTCACTTGCAATTTACTTGAAATAAAAGTAATTTTATCGAACTACCGAGTCTTCATTTGTGCCACATTTTCCCTTGATTGGCACTTAAAAAAATTACATATTACAGGTGAAAACCAGGGAACATTACATTTTACAAGCAGTTAAGCAATTGGTTATCGCCGATTGCTTGCTGCTAGGCCCTGGGGTTGGACTTCAAATTGTTGATAATTGATTCAAATTGTTGATAATTGTATTCAAGGGATTGAAAAACTGGTTGTTTTACAGAAAATATTGTATTCATTGAGAATTTTAATTCTTTTTTAATTTTACCCTATAATTTCATTTCTTTAGTTCATGTATAGGTATGCTTTTGATAACATTTTGAAGATAATTATCTTTAAACACTCTAGATGAACATACATATATAGCGTGTATCATTTTCCTAATATACAGTAAAATTCCGTTAATTCGAACCCCGATAATTTGAAATTCCCTATAATTCGACATTTTCAATTAAAAAAGTCCCAAATGTTAATTTTAAAATAGATTAACCCTGTTTATTCGAAAATACGCGGTAATTCGTAATTTAAATTATTAATAGTTGATATTAGACGAAATTCAATAAAGATTTCGATTTTTTCGAAGTAAAAATAGCAAATATGTCAATATCGGGAAGGTTGGTACTTAAGCGATAGAAATGTCACGATCTTTACACTAGCATAATAAATATTGCGTTTTCGAAATTCTGATGCTTGAGAAAGCCACGTAGATGTATTGTGACATCGTAGTATCTTTTAAAAATATTACAAACAAAATCTCTATTACTTAATTATGTTCAAAACGCCAACGAGGATGAAATATTTACTCAAAACAAAATGTGAGAAATAATAATTTTGTTTTTAATCACTTTAATGAATTTAAAATATTCAGTATAAGTTCTTTTTAAACATACTTCAACGTTTTATAGAAGACAGGTCAGAAATGTAGAAAAAAACGTTGACGCTTATCTCTGTACATATTATATTTTATCTTTTCTTTATTAATATTTTCGAGTGCTTTTGAAAAAAAATTCTAACTCACATTTTGAATATGTATAACCCCCTGAAGCATTATAAAATAGTTTTATATAGCCTGTATATAGATACACATAAATTTGGAAAAATTGGAAATACCGGCTACTAAACACGCGTCAACATATCGGGAGATTTGTTTTACCGCGTTATAGAATTTGGTGCAGTCATAAATCGCCTATAAAAATGTTTGATTTTACGGATAAAGAACGTTGATGGATCCCCAAGCGGGTCTGATTTCCTTTGTACAACGTGGCTTATTTTAATTTCCTTTTCGTGAATAATAAAACTCGCGGACTACGTTATTTTAACTGTGCTTCGGATTTCGGATTCAGTTAGTCTGTCTGATCCAGCTGTGGCGTATCGTGGCTCGCTGTTACGGAATATTTGATATTTCAGTTGTGTATTATTTAGTCTGTGAGTACAATTGCCTTGGTATTTATACGTAAGTATTGAAATAAAAATGTGCTAATTATTCAAAAGATATTTGTAATTTTCGGTGAATACGAATATTATTTTTTTAAATATTTAAGTTTTAAATATTTTACATACATGACACACATTATTTTATTTTGATGTTTTTTTTTTCAAATATTTTACAGTCCCATGATGTTTTTTTCAATAATATATAATACATTCATGCAAAGAAACATTATACATAAATTTTTAAAGATAATGTTAAGTTAATATTACAATATTTAAAAATAAGCATGTTAAGGTTAACATAAGGTTTTCGAACTTTGCATAATGTTGTATAGTTCTAATATTCGCTGGTAGATTATTGAAATATTTAATTCCTAGGAATCTGTAGTGGTGATGCATGGCTGTTTTACAGCATCTAGGTATATTTAGGGTTCCAATAATTTGCGCTCTTTTGCTACGTCTATTTTCACCTTGAACTATAGTTGTGTTTTTTGATTGATAATTTATTTGTGTATTTGTAATATTAAGTTGGTTTTGTATATGCTGTCTAAATTTGGAACCTTGAATTCTTTGAACAGTAATTCCGTAGGATGTGTTCTAGGTTTCTTTAAAATTATTTTTATGATCAATTTTTGTATTATTTTTAATGTCTGTAGAATGGTTTTATAAGTTCCTCCCCAGCCAATTATTCCATATTGAAGTATGGATTGGACGAAAGCCTTATATATTATTCTAAGAGATTCTTGTGTTAACATATTGCGTAATCTCATATATATATATTAATTTACGAATTCTGTTTATAATTGTATTTATTTGTTCCTTCCATTTTAATTGTTTATTTATAATGACACCTAGGTACTTTGTAGATTTAATCATTTTTACATTGTCGCATAGTATAGAGTCACAGATTTCTATTGTGCGTTTGGTGTTATGTATTTTCGAGATAATATTGGGGACTTGTGCCCAACTAAATGTACATGGAATTTACATAGTTTTATCGGCATTTAGTGAGAGAAGGTTATAGTCAAACAATTTTTCTATTCTATTTAGGTCTTCATTTGTTTTTTTTACTGTATTTTCCCGTGTATCATCAGTTACTGCAATTACCGTATCGTCAGCGTAGGAGTATAGTTTTCCAAAAATTCTCAATTGGAAGTCACATTCAGGTAGATAATAAATAGTAGTGGTTCTAATACCGTGCCTTGTGGTATGCCATATGTAGGGATTTCTGGGTCACTGAGTAAATTATTTATATTCACATATTGTCTCCTCATCAAGGAGAGTACATTTCCACTTATTCCGATTTGTGCGAGCTTTTCATGAGTATGCTAAGTGATATACTGTCAAATTCCTTTTGTAAATCAATAAATATCCCAATACATTTTTTGTTTGAGTCTAATGATGCTATCATATGTGTGGTTAATTTGGCAATAGCATCATGTGTTCCTAGATTAGCCCTAAAACTATATTGATTATCATTAAGAATATTTTCTTCTTCACACACAGCAAAATTATTTTGTGGTGACATTATAATTATATTTGTTTACACAACTTTTTTGTTGAAAAAAATTCGACATGTTTCAGAGGCCAAGGCCCCTTCGTCAGGATAACAAATGCATACTAACAAAATTAAATTAAAAATCGATGTAGATATAATCAAAATATTAAAAAGTTATATGTGGAAAATGACGAAAAAACTTTGAATCGATTTTTAACCCTTTTCCCGTAATTCAATCGAGCTGAAACTTTGCAGGCAGACTCGTGGCGACGATCAAAATGATCTATCAAATTTTCGTTAAAACAATTATTAATTATAGTATAATTTTGGATTTTAGAAATTTTAATGGTTTTTTCATACAACTTAGTAAGTTTTATGGAGATTCCGACGCATATGTTAGACACTAAACCTGATTATAGTACAATTTTGGATTTTTGGAAATTTTTTATTACTCCCTTTCGTAGCGTCGCGTCGCCCGACCGAAGCCTAACGCGTAGGTTAAGCGCCAAACCAGTTTCTACTAGTAAATGAGAAAGGGAGTATAATAAAAACTTGGTTTTTATGGGTTAGTTTTTACAAATAGTTTATCTTTTAAATTTATTTTCATGTTAAGTAGGTACTTTATACCATATATAACGTTTTAATATTTTGATTATCTATACTTCGATTTTTAAATTTAAATTTGTTAGTATACATTTGCAATCCTGACAAAGGGGCCATGGGCTCTGAAACATGTTGAATTTCTTTCAACAAAAAAGTGGTGTAAATAAAGTTCATTTCTATAAAATATAATTAAGAATATTGTTTTGATTGAGATATTTGATTTTGTTTTTCACTTTTTTTTTCAATTATAATTTTCGCAATACATATTTGATACAGGGGATATTGGTCGATAGTTTGTCATTTCTTCAGGGTTACCCGTTTTTAATTTTGGGATGATAATAGTATTTTTTTAAATTGTGGATAATATTCCTGTTTTAAAACTCAAGTTGATAAAGTTTAGTATCGGTTTTGTTATATTATTTTTTATTTGTTTCAATAATTGTACTGTTATTTTATCACATTCTGGTGCAGCACTTCCTTTCAAAGGCATTATTGAATATTTGACATCGTTGTCAGTGACCTGATTATATTTAGATATTTGAGAGGCTTTAGTAGTATGATATATATATTTAAGTCTTGATTTTCTTGGGATATTTTATTTGCAAGTTTTATTCCTACATTAACAAAGAATGAATTAAACAAGTTTACACATTTTTTAAGTTCAGTTTCATGGTTTGGTTTCTATGTTTTACGCGATGTATTTCATTTTTATACGCTTTTCTTCTTCCAATAATTTCGTTTACGATTTTCTATTAAACTTTTGAATTACGTTCATTTACAGAATTTTTTCTCTTTATATATTGTTCTTTGATAGTACGTATCAGGTTTGTTAATTTATTTTTATATTTTTAAAAAGATGTTAGTGTTGAATATACATTGATGTCTTATGTTATAATATTATGATGCATTTTAGATGTTTTAATATTTTGTTGTGACAAAAGGCTTTATTGGAGCCAGCGGGGTATCCTCGGAATAGATGAGTGCTCAAAATAAAATTCAGTTGATTGGCAAGCAAATAGGTATCGAAAAAGTTATTACCCGTTACAATTTACAAACTTCAGCGCGTGGTTTGATATTTGAGAAGCTTTATCAGAGACAAAATTTAATGTAATCCATAAACAAGATTTAGTCAAAGAAGAATCGATTCGTGGTTATTACACGTACCACGAATAATACAAAAATAATGAATACAGGAACTTGATATAGTTATCACCATCAGAGGGAATAATTTACAGAACATCGACGGTGAAACATGACGCGAATCCGTATTTCAAGGATAGCTCTAGCAGATGGCCGCTATGCAGGGTATGCCCTGTAACCGCAATAAATATAAGTAGAAGCGAAGACAGGAAGCAAAGGACTAACTATAAAATAAATTAGGATATGTTTTCAAAATAATATTTTGTTTGCTATGTGCTAAAAAGGATGCGAATTGAAAATGGCTTTGTGACCTTTGTGTTTGTGTTTTCTGTGGGTATTGTTATTGTATTGTATTGTGGGTATATTGGGTTTCGGATCCCATTGCAGGGTCCATCATCAGGGCTGATGTGTTGTTGTGAGTGTTGGTGTTGTGGTTAAGTATCGGCTTGCAATACTGTGTCGAAAGCAGGGTGAGAACCTTTTCAGTGTTGTGTTAAGTATTGGCTCGCAATACCGTGTCGAAAGCTTGATGTTTCTGTGTTTATGTGTTACGTGGCAATACCGTGTCGGAATCACGTGTTGTATTGTGTTGTGCGTATGTTTCATCTGTTGTATGATCACTATCTCTGCGGAGTCTACGACGAGATTGACTTTGATACCAAGATGTTTTTAATTTGAGACCATCATCTCTATTAGATTTGCTTACGTGCTTGTAGATTTCTAGTACTTCCTTGATAAGACGCGTATGGTGACTCTTAGGCTTTCAAGGATTTTCGGTTCGAATGCAAAATGACGGCCGGTATCCAGAAAATGCTTAGCCAGTGCTGATTTTTCTGGGTGACCGAGTTTGCATGCCCGTTTGTACTCGTTGACCCTTTTGGAGATTGTACGCGCCGTTTGTCCCTCGTATACTTTATCGCAGTCTTGACAATCAAGTCTATACACACCATCTGTTTCTAAGCGATCTCGATCCTACGCTGATCTCAACAAGTCCTTAATTTTTGAGTTGGTTCCAAAAACCGTCTTTATGACCGGCGGGGCCGCTTGGACAACCTTTTTTCTGTTGCGATGCGATGAATGTGAACTTTTCCAGGGACACTAAGCCGCCTTCACACAAGTATCATAAAACACGAGCGATCGCCGAGGCACGCAAGGGTATATTTGCTTTAAACTCTTAGACAACCATTCCGGAAACAATATGTAATTGCAGTTTTCGAATGGATCCATGGACTCTTTAGAATGCAGGTTGCGAGAAACAATTTAGAATTTGGGAGCGGTGTAGCAATAGGTTTCCTGACTTTCTTTTGAAACAACGAGATATTTGCAGTAAAGTTTACGAGACATTTTTCTGGGATCGGCAATATAACAATATTTTCGAAGATGTCGTCTCGTGGAGAATATAGAATAGAAATAATAGCAGACGTGCGGGAATCTGAGAAAAAGATTCAGTCTATGCGTTTTAAATTTTATTATTGGGTTTTCTTCAATAATAAAGTTATTAGTAATCGATCGGAGAGGATATTTTATACATAAAAATAATATTGAGCGAGATTAATTAAGACGCTGCGAATCTAAAAGTAATTACGCAATTCCAACCGATTCTGATCGTATAAATATATTTCGTATAAAATATATTTCCTTCTCATTCACCTTAGCACTGTTGCACTTACAACTCTATGCAAATTTTAACAAGACGAATTTTGTAGCCTCAAGTTCGTCATAAGAAAAAACTTTTTTTTTTTATACAGAATTACGACAATATACGCCAATTATATGCATTATTCAATACACATGTAAAAGCAGTCAAAAGAAAAAGAAGAAACCCAATTTGTAGGTATATTAACTTTATTAACGTCATTCAAAAATAACTAATTCATATATTTATTAAAGTTGTCATTTTAAGATATAAAAAAGGTACAAATGTATGCAGGAATATGAATAATGAGATAAGAGAAACTATGTAGAAAACTATAATTTAGTCAAAAAAACTATATTTAATCCTAATTAATCAGAAATATCATAGTCATCAATATCATCATTTTTATCAGTCTGTGTGGACACCCTACTTTTATTTTAATGGCACAAAATTGCGAAGACATTGTTGATAATAGTTCAATTGCATGTGCACAACTACCCAACTGTAGAAAACTAGCTTCAGTTCGCAACACAATAATTCACAACAATTATACAATATTAATATATTTCTTTATATATAACATGTATATAGACACAAATTAGCATTCGACTAACGCTCACGAACAGAAAAAACACGAATTAAATTTACCACAGGAATAATCAAGCCACCCACGCCAACGGTCAAATACAACGAAATACAACAAACTTCCGATACGATAGCACAATAATTTATTCACAGAGATAGAGGAAACGATAGCAATTCTTATCACAATTTATTCAAACTTTCCTTAAAAAAATGCTGCTATATATCTCGACTATGTTTAAAATATAGGCATTTATTAGCTTGTTGTGTTATATGCTGATAAACGCCCAATTAAAGTACATTATTAAAAATACAGTGCACATTGTAAGTATATTTATCACTTATTCTTTAAATCCGTAAAATTTTTGTTGCTTGTTGTGATAAGTTGTTATACAGTTTCAGTTTCAGATGAGTGGGCATTATCCTTTTTTATTTTAGCACGATTGATAATATGGTAGTTTAGATGGTGATTGATAGATTTCATGAGTTTTTGTAATTTCATGTCCCTGTCTTTTATTGAGCTATTTCCTGGTTTGTGTGTAAGTTTTAGGGTTTGGATATTTTTTAAGCTATTCTCGTTGAGTTATTGTGTTGTTTAAGTTGTAAACCATGTTCAGTATTTTATTTTGCTATCTTAGAAGTTTGTTAAGATCTATTTTGTTTCTGGTTCCCCAGAAAAGTATCATGTATCCTATTTTACCGGTTAACATATCGAGGGTCCTCAGCCAAAAATTATTTCCAACTTTACAAGAGAGCAGAAAAATTTCTATCTGTCTGATTTTGTCAATATTAATTTAATTATTAAACGATTTCCATGTTTGTTTTGGATATACGAATAAAATAAATATTGCCAAATTCAGATTGACAGAACTTCCTTTTGCTGCCCTAAAAATTTCAAAATAACCTCTATCGCCCTTTTGGCTATCTACCCTAGATATCATAATTTTAATGTTTTTTGATGTATATTGTATATTCGTGTATTATATGGAATAGGCTTATCACTTCGATCATTGCTTAAATTATCCTGCCTATGTGTATAGTCTATCCGAAAAGTCTATCTGTGGTATTGTCCTTGGTTTTTGTGTGTTCTAGTCAGTCAGTGCTTGGTAGTGTATTTTAATATCGTTATTCATTTAACCGCTTAACCTGCATAACTTAATAATAATATCTATTAAAGTTTAATTTAGTTTAAATTGAATTAAAAGTAAACTTGGAGTTCTACAAACTTAACACAAAAATAGTAAATATTTTAATGTCCGTTTGGTGGGCCTTTCTTCTTGATTCTAAGTGGATAAAATTAAATTTTCTGGAATTTAAGGTCAGTAAATTGTTATTTGTCCACTTCGTTAGTATTTCTGTGTTTTTATTAACCTGTGTTCTCATAAAATATTCCAAAGTCATCTGCATACATTATTGCTTTGAAGAACTACTCGGTCACATTTTTTCCTTGATCGACTTTTGTCTGTAAGTAATTAAGAATATTTACCATGGCTGTTGTAGTACTTTTCTTTTCCTGAAATTCATGTTAAGTTTCTGTCAATATGTTGAAGTATTGAAGGTATTTATAGAGTCGTTCATTAAAAAATTTCTCAAAAATTTTGCTAAAGACAGCGAGATTTGCAATGGGCCTATAATTGCTGGCCATTTTTGTGTATTGGGGTTATTCTGATTATTTTAAGTTCTTAAGAAAGTTAACAAGTTTTATATGTGTTTTTATTAGTTTTGTAATAATAATATTTTGGTTTCACAGATAACTTAAGAAAAATATGATCAAAATGAGAATCCATGAAGCAAAGGAATGCTGCTGCGGATGCTCTCTGGAGACGGGAACCAAAATCATAGGCTGGCTGCAAATGGTAACCATAAATAATTATGTCCGTTAAGTTTTCGTAAGTGTCATCAGACAGATTTATTTCTTATTTGACACTCAAAAAAGTTAATAGACGAGAAAAGCACTGAAGTTTAAAAACATATAACAAGATGCAAAATATTGCACATTGGTTCCTAATTATTTATTAATTTGAGAAAACTAGTAAACTTTTGTGTATAGTTTATCTGAGGTATTCTGCCGTGTACATGTCACCTCTCTGGCCAACGTTTCGGATCCCATTGCGGGGTTTTTAAACACATCAGCCTTGATGATGGACCCTGCAATGGGATCCGAAACGTTGGCCAGAGAGGTCAAATATACACGGCAGAATATCCCAGAAAACTATACACAGAAGATTCTGAACGGCCGTGAAAACCTAAGGACATTTTCAATAAACTTTGTATAAACCATTCAGATTGTTTTCAAAAATCTATAGGGCCCTGTACACATTGGGCCAACCTCGGCAGAGCGCCAACGTCGGCCAACCTCGCATAATGGCGGACAGCGATCACACATTAGCCAACGTTGGCCAAACTCGCAAAATGGCTGACAGGATAGGGGCGGACTTGGGGGATCCTTGGGGGCCCTCGTGAAGGGGCCCCTGCATTTTTGCCTTGATTATATATATATATTTTTTTAATTTTCACATGCATTGATTAAGCTATATGACGTGGGTCTGAGGGCTATGTGCAAGTAAACAGCTGCAAGTAGGCCTATTTAATATTTATGTCAAAGCTATAAGTTAAATATGTAATTAACAAATACTATGTACGCTGGAAATAATCATGCTATTTATTCAAGGATCAACAGTAAGCTCCTTAAGATATTTAACCTTGAGTACCTGTACTAAAACATTTTTTTTCTTAAGTTCTTAACTTGTTTTTGCCACTTCATCGATAATTAACTTTAATATAAATTAAAAAATAAGTCTCGTTCTACATTTATAAACAAAAGATTAGACAAAAACTCCTGATTCAAAGTTGATCTAAGCCTGTTTTTACTTCCTTTCTTTTAACTCGTGGCGTCTGCTTGATTGCTTGACGAAAAAACTTTGGATCGATTTTTAACCCTTTTCCTGTGATCCAATCGAGCTGAAACTTTGCAACTCTTGGCGACGATCAAGAAGATTTATCGAATTTTCGTTAAAAAATATAAATAATTATAGTTTAATTTTGGATTTTTCAAATTTTTAATGGTTTTTTCATACAATTTAGTAAGCTGTATGGAGATTCCGACGCATATGGTAGACATGAAACCCAAAAATTAGAAAGGGAGTATTGTAAAAACTTGGTTGGTAAGGGTTACTCTTTTTACTCCCTTTATATTAATTCGTGGCGTCTGCTTGCTTGCCGTCGAAAAAATTTGGATCCATTTTTAACCCTTTTCCCGTGATCCAATCGAGTTAAAACTTTGCAAGCAGACTCGTGGCGACGATCAAGAAGATCTATCAAATTTTCGTTAAAAAATAGTAATAATTACAGTATAATTTTGGATTATTCAAATTTTTAATGGTTTTTTCATACAAGTTGTATGGAGATTTCGACGCATATGGTAGACACGAAACCATAAAACGAGAAAGGGAGTATTGTAATAAAAAAAAAATTATAGTAAAATTTTTGATTTTTCAAATTTTTAATGTTTTTTTCATACAAGTTATATGGAGATTCCGACGCATTTGGTAGACACGAAACCAGAAAATGAGAAAGGGAGTATGTATTGTAAAAACTTGGTTTTTATGGGTTACTTTTTTATTACTTTTATTTTGAAATGATTCGCTCAAAAGTAACTTGGGTGCAAGGAAGAGTTAATGTAATCTTATAAGCTATGTAAAGATTAGTAAAGAGCCTTGATTGAGATAATTCAGAAACAACATAAAAACGCACGGTAAGCATTTAAAACACTTTTTCTTCTCTAAACAGTGAACTTTTTCATTAATAATTCTCTTCTTGCAATTCTTACTCATCATCCTTACTGTTTTCTACATCATGATTCAGCTTTGGCTTATCTTGTTCATTTTTGTCATTTTCATCCCGTTCAGTCTATATGAAACTCTCATATTGGTCCGCAAACTGTTTCAGCTCAATTACTAAATAACTTCTGCCAACTTTAGACAGTTTATCAATACAACATAGAACTTCGCATGGCAAACTATCAACTTTTGAGATTTCTTAGAATATTTTGGGGTCCAGCCAGGAACAGTCTTTTAAAATTTCTTTATTAGGAATGAACCTTTCTTTAATACTGATTTTCTATTTTTGACCAGGTGATATTTCAGCGACTTCATCCTTAGCCTTTTCCCCAGGCTTTCTTTTTTTCTTTGAGGATATTATTTTAAAAATCCAGTTCCACTTGTATATCGAAAGCGTCGCCAAAACACTAATGACCTTATTTGCATATTTTTCAGATCTTTCATACAGAACGTCGAATTGCCTATCACATCTTTTACCACATATTTGTCGTAACAATCCCTAAACCAAATTCCATGCTATACTGTAGTTTCAGTTCTTACTTTGTAAATATACAGAAACAGGAGATGTAACAAGAAAAATATCCAGCAAAACAAAAGATATAAAAATGTATTCAAATTAAGTCCATTGACTAATCAAATTTCTTGCCAGGAATTTAGATTTACATTCAAAACTTCCACTGAATATTTCCCACAAAACATTTAGAAGATGGATGAACTTTCATGGATGAGATTGATCATCACTTCTTAAAAACCCTTCATCTACAATCGATGAAAAAGCCTTGCTCAGTTGTTCAACTCCTCCAGTTCATGTATTCAGGTTATTTTTCAGGTTTCGCAATCTGAAATATCAATGTTTTTTTGGATATCGGAATCGGAGAATTTAAACCTAGGTCGTTATCAATTCCGTTTTCAAAAAGCTTATAAAATGGGCATTAGTTGTCATTAAATTGTATTTTTCATAAATTTAAGATTCAGTATTTGCGTAAATATAACAAATATATATTATGTTCTTCAAACACAGCAAAATTATTTTGTGGTGACATTATAATTATAATTTATAGAAATAATACTATTGAAAAAAGTGGTGTAAACAAAGTATATTTCTATAAATTATAAATATATATGTATTTGAAATATATAAAGAATTCGTCACCCCAGTTTTATTTTGTCGTAAAGTTAAAATCGTCGTTATTGACAAATGACTCCGATCCATGTTAACGTACCTACTCTAGTATCCTCTGTGAAAAATTCCATTTTGTCGTATGTGTTAAACTATCGGTGTTTGATCAGTTCTATTCTATCGTATCTATTATCATTTCCATTCAACCTTATCTTCTCATACAAATATTGCAAAAAATGTCAGTTCTATCTTGTCGTAACATTCAATTTGGATTTCCACATGTCATTTATTTACAGATCTATGATGTCGTATCGTAGAGAGGCGATAATCAAAGCAAGCTTAAGATTAGGATTAACATCACGTAACATTTACGCTTTGAAATATTCGTTTTTCATTGGCCAGAAACGTATGATGAAACTGTGGTATAACTAGGATTTAATTTGGTATGACTTATCTCTAAAATATTTAAAAGTTTATCATTTATTATATTTTCTTCTTTTATATGGAACCAATGGTACAGAAAATGAGAGCGAAATATTTATTAATAACAATTTTTGTTTGATTCATTCAAAACCTTTCAGCGGTTAACCTATATCAGTATCAATATTTGGCTGTACGTTGGTAAAATATAAAAAGTTGCCATTTAACAGTTTGTAAAATCAGTTCAAGTAATAAGTCGTAATATCGTTTATTGAAAAGTAATATTTTTTTCTCCACAGAAACGATTTGAATATGTTACTAATGTTTTAATACAAATATATCTTCTTTTCCTTTTTAACATTTACATTACTTAAAATACGATACTTTCGTTCGGGAATCATCGGAAATTGAGCGCATTAAGCGTTATATGAAACTAAATGTTGTCATATATCAGTCAAACGTCAAATACTCTCTTACATTCTGGGCATTCCCTCTCTCCGGGATCCTGGCGGGTACCTATTATACGCGCAGTCAAACGATCGACTTTTCTAATCTCTTATGTGCCATGCAGCCCTATTCCATATATAATAAGCGGGTGGATTAAGAAGTGATCACTTCAAATCAGACCAAAATAAATAAATGATGACAGAATATTTAGAAGTAGAAAATTTTAAAATACAGTACAAGTAAATAACGCATTTATTTGTTTTTTCTTAAAATGAAATTGTAATTTATAAGACAGGCATATTTCTTTCGAGGAGGCCCCGGGGCCCCAGGGGCTGGAGCCCTCGGCGATCGCCGACTAGCCGACCTGGCCAGTCCGCCCCTGGACAGCGAAAGACACATCAGCGATCTCCGAAATACGATGAACGAAACACGAGAGACGTGCACCCCGGTCGGCGGACGTTGACAAACTAAAAATGACCGACGCCGGCCGAGCGACGCTTTCTTTGTGTTTTGATGTGTGCTCGAAAAACCGACAAGTAAGCCAAGTTCGGCCAACTACGCCAAAACCCTCTGTACACATTGGGCCAACCCAGCATTGGGATAACCTCGGCCAATGTGTATAGGGCCCTTACCCGTTTCGATAATGTACTGTATCTTCATCAGGACGGATGCACAATAACTTCCATAAATTAAATTTGCGAGATTCTAGGGTTAGGTGGGGGTTTGGCCTCATTTGTGGTGGGGAAGAGGGGTGGAGTTTGAAAGTGAGACATTGAAATGGGGAATATATTAAATAATGGATTATTATTTACACTTGAAATAGAAAGTAGCTCACAGTTACACTTTTTAAATTTGACGTTATATAATAATAATAAATGAAATAACGAATTTAGCATACTCTGTAAACCTACCTATACAGACAAAACATACAAATATTAATTTTGTTAACGTCTATACTTACTACCGATTTTAATTTTTAGTATACGTTGTGTCCCGATGAAGGAACCAAAACATGTTGTTGATTCAATAAATGGAGGTTTTATACAAAGTATTTTTTAAAAATAATATAGGTACATAATGTTATTTTGCTATTTTATTAAAGAAGTTATTTTTGTATATTTATGAAAGTATTGAGGAGTATCCTATTTGTAATTGACTATTGTAGAGTATCATTAGATCTACATTCAATCACCATAGATTTTGCATTTCAGATCTGCGGAATTATCGTAGCAATTTACGCACTAATGGCTGCGGCGACTGTTATGTATGATGAATCCAGAAAAGACTATTCTCCGGATGGAACAGGGAAGCCAAGCGCCACCGTGTTCATTGCCCCCATTGTGAGCGGACTCTTATCAGCCGCCTTCGGTCTGCTCCTGCTCATCGGTGCCTCGAAGGTAAGGTCATTTAGATAACCACCATATCCTCGAGGAAATGTTTGTGGCTGCAAGGTTAATATGAGAAATATATAAATAAATAATTGATTTGTATTTGTTTTGATATATATGAGTGAGATAACTAATTGTTATGTAACATTTTTTATATATTATGACTTTCTAAGCTTGTAGTATTGCTTTACACTCCATATTATTATTATTTTTAATTTTTTTATTTATTAAATTATGTTTTCCTTATACTTTTGCTTTGTTATACACTTGCATTTTATATATTTGTATTTGTATTTTAAGTATTTACTTTGCACTTTATGTCATTATTATTAATTTTTTTAAATTTATTTACTATAAATACATATCATGGTACAAAATTACATGAATACCATGATCATTCATACAATAAGATCGAGTTACTCTCCATAAAAGAGCTGAGGCTCGTGGTTATGGGCGGAGTAAATCCCATCATACTATTTTATGAATATTACAATTTTTATAACAAAAGTATTAAGAAACAAAATAGTAAACAAAAAATATCAAGAAACAAAATTGTGAACAAAAATATCAGGAAACAAAATCAAAATAGTCGAAAATACTTATAAAGGAATTTCAAGAAGTTTTTTGTTAAAGTTTTCAAGTTCATTTTTAGGTGACTTAAAGTCTTTAATTTTTTTAAATTTATTTTATTCCAACAAATGAATAGTGGTTCTGGGCTGCGTTTGTTTTGTATCTGGGTAATTTTTTAATTTAGACATGCTCTTGTGAGCCTAGAAGTTAAGGAATCCATTTTAAATTTTAATTTTTTTTTTACTATATACAGGTTATTTTTATATATTAATATGATATTAAACTAATCATTCTATAAATATACACTTAAACCATTTTTTGTAATAGCCCTGTAGGGCGTTTATAAATGAATAAATAAAAATCTATTACAACAATCCAGTTTGTAAAATAGTATTAAGGGGGTGCACCATCCAGGGGGAGTCAAATTTATGTAGAAATTAGACCAAAGTCACGAAAAAGCTAAATCATTTTTTTAATTTTAAAGAACATATTAAAATCCCTACAGACATTTAGAATATAACTGAGATCAAACAATTAAAAAAGATTTATTAGAAAATGATCACGGTTGGTACACGCACAGGGCCATACCAAGTTCGAAAAACTATTAAAAATTTCCCAAAATATTTTAAAACCCGAGCGGCTAAAAAATCGAATTTAAAAATAGTTAAATATAGGGTGGGTCTCCGCGTTACGGTTGGAGAAATTCAGTAGGAATTTACAATATTTTAAGCACAAAGGTAAATTCGAAAGCAACAACAAAAAACACTTTTTCAGGAATTTAAATAAAAAATAAAAGGCACTTTTTTTCTGGCAAAAACGATTCCGCGGACCGGCAGCGTAACGATGTAAAAGTAATCTCGGCGAACTGAGGATGCTGGGTCTACGGAATCTTCCTTTATTTATACTTAAAATCTAGACATAACGGGAAATTAACGGTCAAAATGGGATTAGTAATGGAGGGGAGAGACATCTCGAGAATACCCAGTGGCGGATGGTAGTGAGCGCAGCATTCCCGAGCGGATCATACCGTGCCGGCTCATCCTCTAGATGGACTATTTTGCCCGTCTAGCCAAATTATCTCCCGAACGGGGAGGTGTACATATATAAATGTTACGTCAAATTGAACGCCTGGCACATCTGCATGTGAATTTAGTTAGGACCAATGTGTCCGGATGTGTCGGCGTTCATAAATCGCCTCAAAAAGACCGATTCCTATCTCTCGATGAATCTCCTTCCAAACTAATCCGATTCTTTATTTTATAACGAATTCTGACAGGAAATGACGTGCCGAATCCAACGATATAAAACATGCAAGGTTTTGTGCACTTTTTCTGAGTTCATCTCGTGAACTTTCTGGTTTTACGGCGTGGCAAACTCTCCACGCGCCGCGTACGTCTGGTCCATAAAACAGCAGCCCCCGGCAGGCGCCGACTTGTCGCGTTCAAACGTCGGCCTGCGCGACCATTTGAACGACCTTTCAAATCTGCTGCGCAGTTATCTAAAAACTGGCAAAAAAATATTTTTACTATTTAATTTAATCCGCGAGATCGGCCGTCATCCTCCACACTGAGATACGTTTATTTCCGAATCTCGCGGACGTCCTAATAATGCACAAAATCTCCCGTCAGGATTTGTCAGTAATAAGACCGCTAATTCCACTCATTTTATTTCAAACAAAGAATTAAATTTACATATAAACATACATATAAAATCAAAAAATTCTTAAAGTTAGACAAGTTGGTCGAGGCCCCGGCGTGGAAATAAAGTCTTACAAATAAATCAAAACATAAACCTTATAGTAACAATTATGTACACAAAATGAATGAACATAAAATACAAAGAAAACACATTATAATTCCTAGAAATCGTCTTAATGACCCCTTTTCATTCATACGATCAGCAATGATTCACTAATTGCTTTTCGCGGGCGATGTTTATTTACAAATGAGTTCACCAACACACACACACTCACACGGCCACTTTTGTTATTTTTATTAAATTTAAAATATTCAATTTTATGCCGCTGGGTTGATTGTGTGCGAAACAACGGTTTTGGTAAAAAATAAGGACTTTCTATTTTGTGATTTTGATTGTTCGAAGAATATTTTTTCTTCTGAAAGAAGGCTTGAACTTTGTGGTGAGATTATTATTAAAATAAAACACAAATCAATTTGTTTTCACCGCTTTATTAGATTATACAACCTACATGTTTCGAGAACAGTGTTCTTTTCATCAGGATTGTTTGTGTACTAAAAATTGAAAAAGTTAAACCATGCAAGTCTGTCTTAGCACAAGAGTTAGTCTCTTTTTGGGGAGGTTCGGGAAATAAGGGCATAATCCAAGATCATGGTCCAACGGGTTATAAAATAGATCCAGATGAAAAAAAGGATTTATTGATATAAATGAATGTTTTGATTACAAAATTAAAAATAATTGATGCTTGAATAATAGGTATTAAAAAAAATATTACATTTTAAAGTTTCGAAAATTGTACCATACATTTTGAATGTCAGTCACTATTTTAACAACCATAGAAACTACAACTACAAAGGAAAAAAAATATTAAATTTATATTTTACTGTTTTATGGTTTTGTGGCAAGGCAGTCGTGAAGGCGTTCCACGGGTTTGTGCCCCTGAATACTCTCCTGCTACGGCCCGTCAGGGTTTTAACTCGTTGTGTTATGGTTCGTTGGCATGGCAGTCGTGGGGGCGTTCCGCGGGTTTGTGCCCCTGAATACTCACCTGCTTCGGCCCGTCAGGGTTTTAAGTCGTTGTGTTATGGTTCGTTGGCATGGCAGTCGTGGGGGCGTTCCGCGGGTTTGTGCCCCTGAATACTCTCCTGCTACGGCCCGTCAGGGTTTTAAGTCGTTGTGTTATGGTTTGGTGGCAAGGCAGTCGTGGGAGTCGTGTTTTATAACCCGTGGGTCCATGATCTTGGATTTAGCCGGAATAAGATTTATGTATTTATTAGAGTTTTAATAGACTAAAATAAAATAAAATGTAAAAAACTGTTAGCTGTATTTAAAAATAAAACACAAAAAAATGGACGCGTTTTGTCCGTAGAACTCTTCTTACTTGACTATCAGGACATTTTCCCGGTGCACGCTTGTTTGATACAGAAAAAAGATTATGTACTTACCTAGAAATGAAATATCTACAATGAACCATATCTGATTTGTAATAAACTTTTTTAAATGTGAAAGCAATTTACAGAATAAATAATTACTTTATTTTTTAAACGATTATTTTAAGCAAATGTCTAGCATATCGCATTACAAAATCCTTAAGCTATATTGTAGATATTTCATTTTTAAATAATTCTAAAGTAATTTTTTTCCATCATTGCGCATCCCTGATAATATTATGATTAATGGCCGGAGTCGTTAGATTGGGTGCGAGGTTGCTAGTAAGTAATAAGCTCACACAAAAGTTCATACCTACGTGGAACGTGTAACATAAAAATATTTTTATTCTTCTTAAGAATTAACACACGGAATTAACAATTCTATTTAAATAAACCTTTTAAATGCTTTTAATTTTGGTTTCATTTAGCATTTTTAATATTTTTTTTTTTCAGAGACATCCTAAAATGCTTAAGGTCTGGATTGTGATCTCCCTGATACAACTAGTCCTGGCTTTGATTGGTAGTTTTATCAAGATAGTCATGGCAATGGTATATGGGTTCTACCTGATTGCACTGATCATCCTGTTGGGTTCAGTATGTGGACTGAGTAAGTTTTATTGAATATTTGATATACCATAACGACGGTGGAAAGGAAAAAATTACCAAGTGACATGAAGCCAACTTTACAGGAGAGCCGTTTAAATTTTTTTTTTAAATTCATAAAAAATCTCCTATTTATTATATTTACACAATTCTGACTTATTTTAAAATGTGTTTAGATCCTTTCTGTACTACCATGGATAGATTCTCGTTTCGCTTGCTATTTAACAAGTTAGTGTCGCTTAGTAATATTTTAATCAAAAATACAAACAGGAAAAAATCACCAACCGACAAACAAGTCACTGTCAGAATAAGAAAAATGTCCCATATTGATATTTTTACAGAATTTGCGTGTGGAAAAAAGTCCTAAACAATAGAAACATGTTTCTATGATCAAGGTAAAGTTGCTCAACACTTCATGATTAAATGTGTCCATCTGGGACTTTATAACCAAGTTAGAATTATAGTCAAGTCTGGACCTAGATTATTGGAAAAGAGAAAAATTAAAAGCAATTCATTCAAAGAACGTATTTTTTTCACCATCCAATTGTTTATTTAAAATTAATAATTCACATTCAGTAATTCAAAAACAAAATTCTTCTTCGCTTCTTATTAGTTTGCTAAGCAAAAATTAATTATGATAAAATAAACAATAATAAAAAAAATAACATTGAATTTGTACTTATGTTAAAGAGTAAGGAAGTTTTTAGAATATTGCCGACTAACATGTAAACTACTATGACGAACAAATGAAGGGGACCCACCACATACCCTGAGCCGTTCTATGCGCAAAAGCGTCCATATCGGCCCAGCACTTTCGCCGCCTGGTTGGCATTATTTTATGCTAAAGCGACCTCCTCGCTCAGCCTTCATCAATACAACACGCAGAGATGAAAACCGAGCGAGTCGGTCGCACAAAACCTTCATTGTCCCGCGCATATTAATCTTTATTTCAAAAATAACAATACAATATAATGCCAATAATAAAATTTAAATAAAATACATCACCCAAATAAGGCGCAGGACGTAAAAAACACAACCCCTCCGTGGAGGGAAAAAGACATAAAGAAAAAATAATAAAAACATAAAAGATTCGTGACCAAAGAAATCATCACCGACGGTTCAAACACTGGTTCAGGAAAAACTACGGAGCAGGGCCCCGTAGGATCTCCCAGCGGGACACCCAAGTTCCAACAAAGTCTTTAAGATGTCTAAAATTAGACTCATTTCTCACCAGGTCGACATTTGTGGGATGCCGACCTGTCTCAAGCGGCCCGTTTATACCTTCAATCAAGTCCTCTCTAGCATCCCTCAACAGAGCACAATCCCAGAGGATATGTTCCGGGGTCTGGGCCACACGAGCGCAGGCGCACCAAGGGTGAGAGGAGAGTCCAAGATCATGTAATTTGGACCTGAACTCATCATGGCCCGACAGTATTTGTGCTGTGTAGTGATCCAGAGCCGGAAAATACCCTCCGGACCCCTTTCTCTCTTTCACCATCACCCTCGGGAAGAAGGAATGGGTCCATCTCCCAGTGGTGGCGGCGTCCCATCTTTCTTGCCAGACTTCTAACGTAATTAATCTAATTCGTCTGCCCAACTCCCCAGTCCGCTCGTTTTCCAGGAGCCTGAGAGTCCTACCAAAGTAGTCAACTTCCAGGCCCCGCCTCAGATTACGGCGAGCGCTGGTCTCTAAGACCTCCAGATCAGCAGGGAGCACCCCCGCTAATACTGGGAGGGCCTGCCCAGACACAGTCCGATAAGCTCCCGTCAGCGCCAACAGGGGCACTCTCTGACCACTGTTGAGTGCTGCAGCGACCACCCTAGTTCGGAGTCTATGCGACCAGACCTGAGCAGCATACGTGACCTGGGCCACGTATGTAGCCTTATAGACTAGTCGCATAGCAGGCGAACGGATGCCCCACTCTGCAACGCTCATCCTCTTCATGGAGGTGAAGAAGACCCCCGCTCGTTCGGAGATAGTCTTGACATGAGTCAGGAAGGAGCCCGACATATCAAAGGTCACTCCCAGATACTTAACATTTCTTTCAAATTTGATATTTGTGCTTCCCATTTTCACGATCGGATTTCTAACCCGACTCAAGCCACCCTTCATCTTCAAAGCAACCGTTTTCGAAGGCGCCAGAGTAAGCTTGTTTCTTTTGCACCAATCAGTAATCATCTCAATCGACCTATTGCTCTTGTCTTCTAATTCTCTGCGAGTCTGTCCAGAAACGAGCAGTAGAGCATCATCCGCGTAGGCAATAATTATACAACCAAAATGAAACAGTCCATTCTTCCCAATCGTATTCCGTAGTTGATTCATCTGTTTATTTCAGTAGAATACAATAATATACAACAATAGGTTTCTTCCGCGACCGTACGTCTTCTCGAGCAAGCCTGTCAATCTGCAATCCGCGAGTCCTTTTGTACGGCCCTCCGGCCGGCATCCATACACACACATGTACACATACATCGAGATACACTACAACAAACCTAATAATAATAATTTCGCTGTCTGTCTGTCTATCCGTAATATCTTTTAACGTCCGTATATATTTTATTAAAACTTTTATTTGTATTTTAAATTATTTTTTCTCGTTTACCTTACTTTTTAAATTATTTGTTTATTAATAAACTAGCTTATATCCGGCCACGCGTTGCTGTGGCGCAGTCTTGTTAAATGGAAAAAAAAGAAGGAAAAGAGAAAGCACACGTTTCTAATATGTTTAATTTTATAATGCTTGTGGGTATTCAATTTCGCTACTTTTCAAAAAAAGCATGGTTTTACCTGTGACAGGTGTGACATCTGTATAATAGTAGGTATACAAAAACATGCGCATATTCGAATCCAGCATTGTGTCAAAGTCAATCCGTGAAGAACTTTCTGAGATTTGCGATTTAAAAAAAACGAATATTTACATTTTAATAAATTGATAGCTGTTCTAACCCGGCGTTGCTTGGGTTAAGGATTTAGTTAAAAATAGGTTTAAAGGGGAACACAAGGGAGACATAATCGCTTGGAAGATAAAAAAAATAGTTAAATATCTCCTACAATTAAAGAATAACACAAAAAGGAAATAACCATATATAGGTCAATAAGGGTCTTGAAGAATAAGTATGAAAAATCTGGGTTAAATCGGTCATACGGTGTAGATTTGTACAGCAAATATAACTGGCGAAGGGGTGGAGTAAAGGGGAGGAGGAAAAGTCGCATTTGTTACCTGCCAGGTCCTAAAGAACAAGTGTGCAAAATTTGAGTCCAATCGGTCGAATGGTA
This sequence comes from Agrypnia vestita, assembly GCA_016648135.1. Classification (NCBI taxonomy): domain Eukaryota; kingdom Metazoa; phylum Arthropoda; class Insecta; order Trichoptera; family Phryganeidae; genus Agrypnia; species Agrypnia vestita. The sequence goes on along the minus strand of JADDOH010003714.1, from coordinate 17,293 downwards.
CAGATATGCATTGTTAATATATCAGGGGGAGCTAAAGGGGTAAAATTGGTTAGAGGAAATGTCGCCTATATTTTCCGCCGGGACTTAAAGAATAAGCTTCCAAATTTTGAGTTCGATCAGTCGAATGATACAGATTTGCATTGTAAATATATCAGAGGGGAATGGGTAAAAGTGGTGAGGGGGAAATGTTGCCTATATTACCCGCCGGTTCCTTTGAGTCCGATCGGTTGAACGGTACAGATTTACATTTAAAATATATCAGGGGGAGGGGAAGAGGTAGAATGGGTGGGGGGAAATGTCCTAAAGTATAAGTATGCAAAATTTGAGTCGAATCGGACGAACGGTGTAGATTTGTATAGAGAACAGACAGACAGACATTGAGTTTTATAGGTATAGATACGAAATCTAAATATTTATCAATATTGAAAAGGTACCTGCGCCTTTTCTTAAAATAATTTGTGCGACTTTGAATGCAACGTTGTGTCAAAAAGTACTTTAGGAGATTTATGATTTTGGAGAATCAAAAATTTACAGAAGGAAGATCTAGAAGACGTAACTAGAGAGATCGTGTGGAGAGAGCTTGTTCTGAGAGAGTAGTGAGCGTAGCAGCGAACAAGCTGCCGTCTGGTACCAGACTCCCAGGAAGACCGCATAAAAGATGGCGAAATAGCTGGACATCAGTATCCCAGGAACAGGCTCCGAGCAATGACAGGAAGCAGTCCTAAATGAAGCAGAAGAAGAGGAAGAAGAAGAAGAAGAAGAAAATTTACATTTTTATTAATGTAAATAAATAGTAGATATATGTAAATAAATAAGGTATACAAAGACAACTTCGTTATCGAATGCAACGTTGTGCCAAAATTTCAAAGCAATCGGTGTAGAACATTCAGAAATTATCGATTTTGTACAAACGAACACTTACATTTATATAGATAAATACTTATTCTTTAGGAACAGACATATAAAAGTACGGTAATTTTTGACGGGTTACAGGTAGTAATCAATAAATAACATCTCCATCACGGTACATCATCTCTGCACTGCGCTTCACGTATGTGAAGCACAGTGCAGTATATACCGCACAGAGAAATGTTACACAATGATCGCTTGCTTTAGTTATAATTGTATTTTTGTTTCAGCGCTCTCCTACAGATACATCATGGTCGTTTCCAGCTTCCGGAAAGAAATCATGTCAGGAAAAATCTTGCTTCACAACATGGAGGAACAAATTTAAAAGGAGTTTCCCAATTAATTCCCAAGTAGTCTCCTTACAATTCACCTCGGTTCTAAATGACCACTTAGTTAAAACAAAAGTAGTTTGATTTAATATTGAACGCCTCAAGGCAACACCCTGTCGTCGACACGGTATTGCTTTTTTATCCTGCTTTTGTTACGGTATTGCGAGACAGTACAGTAATCAAAATAGTCCTGATGATGGACCCTGCCATTGGAAATGTCGGCTAGAGAGGTCGAATAAGCGATTTAAAAAAACAAGAACTCACCTAGGAACACAGAAGATTCTGAATGATCGCTTGTCGATGATGTCGACGATGATCGATTCAAATAACTATGAAAAGTGTTTTATCATTTTAAAATTAATTTTTTTGTAATTTTAATTTCCTTTTTACTGCAAAAGTACATATATGAATCTTATCATATATATAAGTTGTTTAACTTTAAAATATATTTAAGTATTGATTAGTAAAATGTGTTTATTGATGTTGTGAACAGATTTTTAATTAATATAATAATTTAAGAATGATGTACAAGATATCTTCTTTTGTCTTACAAATAAATATGTCATATATTTGCATTAATAAAGATTTTTTGTAAAAAATTTATGTAATCGGTGTTTTGGTTTTATTCGCTATTTTACCAATAATAGGGAAATTTAACAAATTACATTTGTAATTTTTATGTAATTACAAATGTAAACATAATATTTTTAGCGGTATTTACCGATGAAAATATATGAAATATATTTATAAATATTACCCAATTATATTTTGTGAATCGGTATGGATAATGTGGGGTAGTGTTTTTATTCATCATTATTATTATTAAAAAACAACCAATAAAAACCAAGTTTTTACAATACTCTCTTTCTCATTTTCGGGTTTCGTGTCTACCAGATTCGTCAGAGTCTTTTCATACAACTTACACAGTTGTATGAAAAACCATTAAAAATTTGGAAAATACAAAATTATACTACAATTATTATTATTTTTTAACGAAAATTTGACAGGTCTTCTTGATCGTCGCCACGAGTCTTCTTGCAAAGTTTCAGCTCGATTGGATGACGGGAATAGGGTTAAAAATCGATGCAAAGTTTTTTCGTCAAGGAAACAAGCAAGCAGACGCCACGAGTTAAAAGAAAGGTAGTAAAAATACAATTAAACTGAAATTTTGAGCTATAAAATCAAAGAAACATTCTATAGGATTGTTCTAATACTATTGTTAAAAGTGAAAGGAAATAGCAGATTGCTGTAATAACAGCAATTACAGCAATGTTGCACAATACGGAATAATCCAAGACTATGGTCCCATTGTTTATACAATGAAAATAAGTATTTCACTATATAATTTAATGTCCTGTTAATTTAATCTAACTAAAATAATCGTAATCTAAATTAAACAAACCAAACCTAATAACCTAACCTAACCAAACCTAATAACCTAACCTAACCTCATATATTGCCTATGAAATGTCAAAATATGCAGTGTATTTTTCGAAACTTTAAAGTGTAATATCTAATTTAATACTTACTTTTTAAACGTAAATTATCTTTCCTTTTGTTATAAGCACATTCAATAATATAGTGAAATAATCATTTTCGTTGTATATGCAATGGGACCATTATCTTGGATTTAGCCCAAACTGGAAAAATGTTTAGATTTTACTTGACACTCCTGGTAATTTTGAGGCTATTCGTGTCCAAAGGCGCCACATTATGATGGGTTTTCTTGTGCATGGAGTTGGATGGTTCTGAACATCATGGAACTTTTTCAAAAGATAAAATATCGGGACTTCCACCGGTTATGATGGAACAAACTTTGGCGACCACTATGCCGCCATATTGTTGTCATATTTTACGTATGCGAGCCCTATATTAACATTAAAAAAACTAATTACAACACAATCCACAGCTAGTAGCGTTATTTTAGTACTATGGCATCAGAATAATTACTGTACTTTACCCAATTTGGGGCCCAGACGAGAGTATCTCCTACATTCTGACATTTAGGTACTTCTACCTCTTTCAAACATGAAATGAAGACGGCGTAACGAGTAAGGCGTCTGATACACATGCTTATTTAGTGGCACGTGAGCATGCGCAGTATCGACCTTGACAGTGGCATGCTTATTAGTGGCATGTGTGTACGCACATTGCTAGAAATGAGCATGCCACCTAGTGGCATGCTCAAAAATCAACCGCCGGTTGATTTATAAGCATGCCACTGTCATTCACCATAGAGAAGGGGTATCTTTGGAGCTTGTGTGAACAGACTTGCTTATTTATGAGCGTGCTTATGTCATTCGCGGGCTTCGCGGCTAGTATTATCGATGCGATCTTCTCAGTCCGCGACAGATGAAACAAATATGACGCGTTGGGGAGACGATAAAACATTACTTTTCGTGACTTATTATAGGAATCACGAATGTCTGTGGAATACTCGGTCACCGTTGTGTAAAAATAATATAGTGAGAAATAATATTTACAAAACTTTATTAATAGGCATGAATGATTCAAATCTTACAATAAAAATTATATAAACTAAAATCAAAAATGTGCGGATGGAAACTCGGGAACTTTTTTGATTTATTGGTTTCCATTTTGAACAAGAGCGTCTCTATTCTATGACAAGAGCATGCCACTAATAAGCATGTGTGTTTGATTGTTAGCTTTGGGCATGCTTATTTATGAGCATGCCACTAATAAGCATGCCAGTAATGAGCATGTGTATCTGTAACTTAAACATAATGAGTGTCGGTTAGCATAGATAAAAGCATTCGTTCAGGCGTCGCATAGACTAGCCATCCCCGGTGAGGTTGGTTCGAAAATAGAGAGCGGGGCAAAATAGAACATATACGGATTCGTAATGTCATAATATTAGGTCCTTACATATGAAATTGGCGTTTTGCCGTACTGGCAAATTTGATCTCAAATATCTTCTTTTTGGTTAGGAATTCCAAATCCAAATTTATACAGCTATTTACTCATGTATTTGTCTTTTGAAAATTATAATTCATTTGTTTTTTCCTCAATTGTTTTTTTCTTTGCGTCACTCAGTTTATAAAATGAAAAACTTGAAATATCGCGTTATTTACGAGTACGAGTTCCACCGTGGCACCAGTGCTGCAGAAACGGCTCGAAGGATTAATGATGTGTATGGCGACGGTGCCGCAAAAGAAAACACAGTGCGTTTTTGGTTCCAACATTTTCGTTCTGGAAATTTCGACCTGCAGAACAAGCCCCGTGGACGGCCGGAGACCAAAGTTGATAATGAAGAATTGAAGGCTATTGTGGAAGCGGATCCATCGCAAACCACATCCGAGTTAGCTGCAGGCTGCGGTGTTAGTGATAAAACTGTTTTAATCCATTTGAAGCAAATTGGTAAGGTGAAAAAGCTTGAAAGGTGGGTATCTCACGAATCGAGTGAAGCGAATCAACAAACGCGCGTTGACTGCTGCGTTGCATCACTCAACCGGCACAATAATGAAGGGATTTTAAATCGAATCATTACCTGTGATGAAAATTGGATCCTGTACGATAATCGGAAGTGCTCATCGCAATGGCTGAACCCTGCCGAACCAGCCAAACCATGCCCCAAGCGAAAATTGACTCCAAAAAAGTTACTTGTGAGCGTTTGGTGGACTAGTGCTGGTGTCGTTCACTACAGCTTTCTTAAATCTGGCCAGACGATTACGGCAGATGTCTATTGTCAGCAACTGCAAACCATGATGGAAAAGCTAGCTGCTAAACAACCGAGGCTGGTTAATCGCTCTAGGCCACTGCTGCTTCATGATAACGCTAGACCACACACTGCACAACAGACGGCTACCAAATTAGAGGAGCTTCAATTGGAATGTCTAAGACATCCACCGTACTCTCCGGACCTTGCCCCAACAGATTACCATTTTTTTCGAAATTTGGATAACTTCTTGCAAAGGAAAAAATTCAACTCCGATGGGGCAGTCCAAACCGCCTTCAAAGATTTTATTGATTCCCGTCCGAATGGTTTTTTTTAGTAAAGGGATCGATGAACTACCTATGAGATGGCAAAAGTGCATAGATAGCAATGGTACATACTTTGATTAAATAAATATATTATAATAAAAAAAAATCGGCTTTATGTTCCTCCCATACTAAACGCCAATTTCATATGTAAGAAAACCTAATATATCTATATATTATATATATATATATTATTTTGAATGATTTTAAATTAAGATTTTTTAAATTTGCACTTAGTTGATTGAAATATTTTAAAATTTATATTAAAATGCATTTTTTATGGTAAAATTTGTTTGTATATTTGTACAATCAAAAATTAGTTTCAATTAACATCCTGATAAAAATTTCTACACCAAATAAATAGTAATAACATAATGTTTTTAACCTTATAAAGCTAAATAATGAATTATAAATAAAATGTATTTTATAATATATAATTTAAATAAAATATTTATTAACATCCCTACTTCGCCTGGCGTTTAGAAGTTTTCAAAAAAAGTTTCAGGCGAGTTGTTGAACTTGCAAAACTTGAATTTATGTAAAAAGGCTCACGCATGTAGTATTACGCAATTGAAAAGTCAGGCGTTAAGTAATTTCTATTCCGTTTATATGACCGGAAGAAATATTATATATTTAGAGATCTAATTCTTACAACGAATCAAGAGATACTAGCGATATTTACTTTGTTTTTAATAATATTATCAACTAATGCCAATATTCGATGAATAAGAGCCTCTTAAGTTCATGTTTAGTGACTTTGATGATTGAATATAAAGTTAATTAATTTTGAGTGTTTTATTTGTCTCCCGTGACAACACTTTTACAAGGCGTATTATTTCTCTATAGGAGATAAGATATCGGATCTTTGATATCATGAAACACAGTTACGGTAAAAATTCAGTTAAATAATCGTACTTATATATTTTAAATGACAATATACTGTGAATGTTCTTTTAAAAAAAGAGTAGATACCTACATATTGTTTTATACAAAATAAAATACATAAAACATATCAGAATGATATATTAAATAGAGAGGAAGGTAAATGCAGAAAATTAACTGTAATGTTACATGCGTTAACATATATTATAAACGAAGTAAAATGTAGGAGAATTTGTACAAAAACAAGAGTAAGTATTCAACTAAATATATTCATATTATTATAATACAAGCACACCTCAATAAAACTAGATTTTAAGAATAATATCTTGGCAGTACTTATTAAATTATACCTGTTTCTAACCAACGAGTTACTAACAAGAGCTGGGATCTGCGCCCGCTTCACCTCAGCCGCGAGCTTACGCAAACTGTTAGTCGATCACTGACATCTATTACGTCACAATAACTAACTGTACAGTGATTGAGTATATTAAAATATTGTGATTCGTGATCCTTGTCTGAAAATATTATTAACTAAAATATATATGTATTTTATTAAAGAATTAAATTTTTTCATAGTTTGTAGTTGTATTTCGATTTGATTTTTATTTATATTAGTTTGAATATCTTCTAGGTATTATATTCAGATGATAACTTTTGTTCGCATGTTTTGTTTCTGATATTATCGTAAAAGGTGATCACAATCACAGTTTTCAGTCACTAATCTGTTAAACATTTAAATTCACAGTAATAAGTCAAGAGTAGCAATTTATCACGTCACTGTTTAAAATCTTGCGACGCTTATAATTATGATAGTTCGATTTGATTTCTTAAATAGTTTTTATTTTATTTTACACCAGCTGTTACTACCCGGCGTTGCACGGTTTAAGGAATAAGTTAAAAATAAGTTTTGTGGAGGGAAACAAAGGTTCTATTGTTTTGCAAAGCCTTTTATAAAAACAATGTTTCCATTTTATTAATGCTAGGATCGATGGGATGTCCAGGAACGAAATGAAGCCTATGTTACCCGCTGGGTCCTAAAGAATAAGTTTGCAAAATTTTGGTCAGATCAGACAAACGGTGTAGATTTATATAGAAAATATATTAGAGGAGGAAGTGAGATAAAGGGAGAGGTGAGAAATGTCGCTTATGTTATCCGACAGGTCCTAAAGAATAGGTATGCAAAATTTGGGTCAGATCGGTCAAACAGTGTAGATTTGTACAGAAAATATATCAGGGGATGGGGTAAAGGAGGAGGAAAATTTTGCCTATGTTACTCGCCGGATCCTAAAGAAGAAGTATGCAAAATTTGAGTTAGATCGGTCGAATGATACAGATTTGCATGGAAAATATGTCGTGGTGAGAAGGAAGCGTAAAGGGGGAGGGGGGAAATGTCATTTTTGTTATCCGCCGGGGCCTAAATAATAAGTATACAAAATTTGAATCAGATCGGTGAAACAGCATAGATTTGCATAGAAAATATATCACTGAAAAAGGGAGCGGTAAAGAAGCAGGGGGGAAATCTCACTTATGTTATTCGCCGAGGCCTTAATAATAAGTGTGTGATATTTAAGTCAGGTCGGTCGAACTGTAGAGTTGCATGAAAAATATATCAGATGGATGGAGAGGGGTAAGAGGGGAGGAAGGGAATGTCACTTATCCGCTTGGGGGGAGGGGGGGGGGGGGATGTCCCTTATATATAAAGGTTTATATGAATCTCGGAATAGTGTTGTTTAAAACGATAAGCTCGGAAGTTCACCGAATGTTATCAAAAAATTTAAATTCGGAAAATGTTAGGTGGGTATATCTTAATATATATCAATATTGAAAACGTAGGTACCAGCGCCTTTTTTTTTAAAAATAATTTGTGCGAATTGGAATGGAAAGTTGTGTCAAATTTTCAAAGCAATAGTTGAAGAACTTTAGGAGATTTTGGACAATCAAACATTTACATTTTTTAAAAATATAAATAAATAGTAGGTATATAAAAACAAAGTAAGTGTAAAAAAACATCCTCGTGTTTGAATACATGTTGTGCCAAAATTTCAAAGCAATCGGTGAAGAATTTTAAGAGATTAGCGGTTTTGTACAAACGAACATTTTTATTTATCTATATACAGGGTTATTTGTAAAACATTAATAACCTCGCAAGACTATACTCCTGCCTTGATGAGTCGAAAATGTTCAAGATATCATGACCTAATATCAATAGTTATGCAGATATGTGATGTCAAATTTTGCATTTTTTTCTCAATATTTCTGACTTATTTTTTTGTTAAACGTTGGACTATCATTACAGTAACTAATATCAATTACGAAAAATTCATTTGTTTCAATACAAGTTAAATAAAATGATTAAAACCCAAAAATTCCAATAGAAATGTTTTCCAATTGGAATTCGAAGGTTTTTATTTTTTTATTTGACTTGTATAAAAGGGAATGAATTTTTCATATTCGATATAAGTTACTGTAATGATAGTCCAACGTTTTACAAAAAGTAAGTCGGAAATATTGAAAAAAAAATGCAAACTTTGATGTTGCATATCTCCTTAACTATTGATATTAGGTCATAATAGCTTGAACATTTTCGACTCATAATCAAGGCAGGAATATAGTCCTGCGAGGTTATTAATGTTTTACAAATAACCCTGTATAGAAGATCGTCTATTATTGAATTGTAAACACAAAATCTCGAAAATAAGATAATTAACGCTTTTTTATAACCACACTTAAATTTTGTTGTAAAAATTCATAATGTTTTTCATAATGTTTCATCATTTTTGCAACAAAATTAAAGTATTGTTACACCATTTCGCAGACATTGAGGTTGCCCTGTATACTGAAGGGGTTTTTTGTGGACTGTAATAAATTGCACTTACATGTATTGTTTCCTTAGTACAGTCTGGCGCGGAAACACAATATATCGTCAACTTCACTACAACAATTAATGTTATATAATAGCAAGTCGCACTTTCACTTAGTTTAGGTATATGTAGGTAACGATACTTCATTATTTATGATTAATAAATGACGCAGTTTTAAAATCAGATTTATTTTAAAAATGCGTCATCTGGTGATAAGAATTTTTATTTTTAAATAGCAATTAACGTATTTTTAATAAAAAAACTGACTTTTAAGTAGTAGTTGAAGCCTTAAAGTGCGGCAGTAAATACAATATATTGTTAAATCATCAAAAAACCATAAGGAGGACCGAGGTGACAGCCAATGGAAGGCTGAAAAAGGCAGCCAGCTGATCCTGATGATCAATGACGGAAGAGGACGTCCCTAAAGGTGACCAATGGGGAACACGCTGGCTGGATGGACTAACGACAGAAGCCTGAGAATGTTAAGGCGAGTCAAGACACACCCAGGACCCACGCAGATACCAACAGATATAAGGCTCGGGACCTGCACGGAAATGGAAATTTGACTGAAGTGTCGGGTAGTGTGGAGAGAAGGGTCCATCAGTGACTAAAGATCGGAGGTCGGTGGGGGGTTCTGTTAGATTGTAGTGACGACCGAGCGGAAGTTACAAGTTAAGGGTTGAAAGTCAAGGAACAGTTGCAACAGTTACAATTTAGGAGATGCTGGAAATCGGGGTGATCGGAGAAACGGAGGCAGCGAATAAAAATAAGTAAAACCAGTGAAGAGCGAGTTATGAGTGGTAGAAACCAGTGGAAGGGGAGAGTTACGCAAGAGTGGAAAATTAACAGAAGTATCGCGGACGAGATTAAGGGGCCATACGACGCTATCTATCGGTGCAATAAGCGTTACTCCGGAGGGAACGAGTGTCCATCGAGAGGGGATGGACTTCTAAGGGCCGGTCGTTTCAAGCTGAATTAAAGTAAGCGTTATTTTAAAGCATATTTTTTTACGTTCTCCACCAGTGAATGGTACCCACCGCTTACCCAGGACCGTTCTAAGAGCAAAAGCTTCCATATCGGTCCTAATCAATCGTCTCCAGGTTGACATTTTTTTTCAACTAACAAGCAGGACCGTGCTGTTCCGCACCGGTCGTATAAACCGTTGCGAAGTGGCACGGCCGCTCGAACAAAACCATTCACTGTCCCCGCCTCAAGATATGTCTTTATTTAAAAAAACCAAAATACATCATTATAATATTAGGTCCTTACATATGAAATTGGCGTTTAGTATGGGAGGAACATAAAGCCGATTTTTTTTTATTATAATATATTTATTTAATCAAAGTATGTACCATTGCTATCTATGCACTTTTGCCATCTCATAGGTAGTTCATCGATTCCTTTACTAAAAAAACCATTCGGACAGGAATCAATAAAATCTTTGAAGGCGGTTTGGACTGCCCCATCGGAGTTGAATTTTTTCCTGTGCAAGAAGTTATCCAAATTTCGAAAAAAATGGTAATCTGTTGGGGCAAGGTCCGGAGAGTACGGTGGATGTCTTAGACATTCCAATTGAAGTTCCTCTAATTTGGTAGCCGTCTGTTGTGCAGTGTGTGGTCTAGCGTTATCATGAAGCAGCAGTGGCCTAGAGCGATTAACCAGCCTCGGTTGTTTAGCAGCTAGCTTTTCCATCATGGTTTGCAGTTGCTGACAATAGACATCTGCCGTAATCGTCTGGCCAGATTTAAGAAAGCTGTAGTGAACGACACCAGCACTAGTCCACCAAACGCTCACAAGTAACTTTTTTGGAGTCAATTTTCGCTTGGGGCATGGTTTGGCTGGTTCGGCAGGGTTCAGCCATTGCGATGAGCGCTTCCGATTATCGTACAGGATCCACTTTTCATCACAGGTAATGATTCGATTTAAAATCCCTTCATTATTGTGCCGGTTGAGTAATGCAACGCAGCAGTCAACGCGCGTTTGTTGATTTGCTTCACTCAATTCGTGAGGTACCCACCTTTCAAGCTTTTTCACCTTACCAATTTGCTTCAAGTGGATTAAAACAGTTTTATCACTAACACCGCAGCCTGCAGCTAACTCGGATGTGGTTTGCGATGGATCCGCTTCCACAATAGCCTTCAATTCTTCATTATCAACTTTGGTCTCCGGCCGTCCACGGGGCTTGTTCTGCAGGTCGAAATTTCCAGAACGAAAACGTTGGAACCAAAAACGCACTGTGTTTTCTTTTGCGGCACCGTCGCCATACACATCATTAATCCTTCGAGCCGTTTCTGCAGCACTGGTGCCACGGTGGAACTCGTACTCGTAAATAACGCGATATTTCAAGTTTTTCATTTTGTAAACTGAGTGACGCAAAGAAAAAAACAATTGAGGAAAAAACAAATGAATTATAATTTTCAAAACAAAAATACATGAGTAAATAGCTGTATAAATTTGGATTTGGAATTCCTAACCAAAGAGAAGATATTTGAGATCAAATTTGCCAGTACGGCAAAACGCCAATTTCATATGTAAGGACCTAATACAAGGAAAATAACATAAAAAGTAAAAGGAACCCAAAATAACAAAATAATAGAAGTGTAAAAAACAAAATCAAAGACGTTCTCCACCAATTAGACGATCCGTTTTCGTAAAGATCTATGCTTTAATCGACCGCTTACTTTGCTCGAACTTGAAACAACCGGGCCTAAGCCCTGCCGATTAACTTTGCGGCGGACGCGTGCGCATACACGGAGAAAACAGTAACGAGGTAAAATTAAGAATAAATTTAAGAAGTATAATTTTATCATAGGTATCCATTAGCAAATTTGAGTGTCGTATTCTTGGTTTGTATGTATTTTGACTCTAAATGCTTGTTATGTCAATTTGTAAATATTGTTGCTGGGTATTTTTTCTGCTTGTGTATTATTATTATTTTTATTGATATGGTATGTTTTGTTTTTTTTGGTTCGCCTTTGAAATTAAATTATGTACATATATAATTTTGTTAACTTATTCTCCCCCACCCTTCCTTAATGACTATTGCTACCTACACCCCGGTGAACATCAAAGTCATACATTTTATTAGTAGGAAAATGATGTTGGAAATTCATTTGTGCATTCATTTGTTAAACACAAAAAATAACAAGTAGCATTTATTCGTGAAAATAAGCTGCATATTTCGCTTTTATACTGCGCGGGAGAGGAGATAGCTTAGTCCCTCAATATATCGGATTCACCCGAGACAAAAATTTCATTGTGAGATGTTGAGACGTCCACCCTTGTGAGGGCCGTCATGTCCTTAAGGACATCTTTTTTGGGTGGATGATTTTTCGGCGCTTTTCCGATATCGGATTTATTTTTATAATAAATTAAGACAAAATCCTTCGCTAATATGTTTTGCTGGAAGTAGTGCTCCCACGCGCAGTACTACGATAGACGATACTCGAAAAATATTAATTAAAGATTTTTTCTCAGAAGGCCTAGGGATGACCTGTAACTGATATTTCAATGATATCCTTATATTAGGGTTCAAAAAATATTTTTTACTGAGAAAATGTAAGAAAAAACTTTCACATCTTTTGTGTGTTTTTGCAGATGCATTTATATTTTTAACTAAATTCGTGTAAATAAATAAAATAAAATGATTACAGTGAATTTGCAGATATTTTATGAAAGCTCAAGAAACATTTAGGAGAAGCCTGCTGTCGATTTTGAGAAGTTGATATTTTTGTGGAAATAAATCTATCAGTGTTATGATTTAATTGAAAATTGCGTAAGTATAATTTATAAAAGATATACTTTATTTTCACCACTTATTTATTGAAAATATCAACATGTTTCAGGGACAATGGTCATTGTCAATGATATATATAAATGGTTGCGTGTACTGGATAGAATGCGTGTGCGCATTCTATCCAGCTATGTTCCAAGTCAAGGTATATAACACAAACTAGAATTATCATTAATGATACACCTCCATCAACGGATAAAAAATTTATGGCGGTAATAAAGTTAAAAATAGATTTATATTAAATAACTTCACGGAAAAAGTGAACAACAATAACAGCGCCCGGAGCATATGCAATTATCATAACACCATTTTTGAGCAACTTGATAGCGCCCGGAGCATATTGCACAATATTGCGTTTTGTGAATTGTGACTTGAAAATTTGATTGGCGAGTTGTGACTTCATGGTGTAAAATTTTCCCGTTACATGGTGCGTGCTTTTTGTTGCATCCTAAATTTTCACTAAAAAATTTTTTTGTTTATATGATTAATAAAAATGAACTTTGTTCTCACCACTTTTGTATTGAAAAATATCAATATGAAAAACATCAACAAATTTGGAGCCCACGGGCCCTTTGTCAGGATACAATTGTAGGTATACTAAAACATTAAAAAAAATGGAAGTATAGACAATCGAAATATAAAAACGATATATGGAAATTGAATAATAATGAAGTACCTACTAACACGGAAACAAATAAAAAAATAACTATTTGTAAAATGGACCTGGTTATTTATAATATTTAATTGAAAATTACTAATTTATCAAACTGTGATTCTGTATAACTTGTATGTAACATTTTTAAACCCTTATTAATAACAAAATAATGATCGTTATATATAGTTAGAAAATTCAGAATAATTATTGCTACATAAATGCCTTAAGTGTTCCTTAACTCTGACTTCAAAATTTCTACACGTTTTTCCTATATAAAAATAAACACAATCATTACAAATCAATTTATAAACACCAGATTTTTTAAAAAATTATCCTTATCCTTGTTATTCAAAATGTATGTTTTAAATATTTTATTAGTATAGAAAGCTGGCTTAATGAAATTTGTTTTTTTTTTACTATTGAATTTGTAATTTGATTATTTACTTATTATTGAGACGTTTAAAAATTACATATCATAATTTATTTTTTTAAAATTAAAGGTGCCGAAGCTCATTTGTTGTCGAAATTCAGAACCAGGACATTTAAAGAAGAATTTTTCAATAAATTTTTATTTAAAAAAATAATATAAAATTAAATTAAATTATTTGTATAAAAAAATAAAATTCGCCGCAGGCACTTTTTTTCCAAAAATTAACGATATTCATAGAAAATATATGTGTATAAAATGAATTAAATACATTAATTGTAAAAATTCTTCTGATGAAAACGAGGCAATTTATACTTTCAATTTTTGTTTTAAATATAATAGAATTAATGGTATTGTATTTAAAAATATTATAAATGATATTTTTATGACTGATTTTTTTTACTTTTTATGTCCGCCATTACTGATTATTTTTCGCGTACCACCAACTATCCACTCGCGTACCACCGGTGCTACGCATACCACAGGTTGGAAACCACTGAATTATATTAATAATGTCACCACAAAATTATTTAGATCTATTTGAAGAAGTTAAAAATCTTAGTTATCGGCGTTCTTTTTTTTTGGTCAATTTTACTTCACTTACTTATTACATAAATATAATAATAAATACAAAATATATCACAAAACTAATAATCGCAAAGCTACGTCAATTCTTATGATCATATTGACGATTAATAATTTTTTAACACTTATGTTTTATTTTATATTTTACATTAGTTTAAAAGTTTTATTAAACGTCAAAATGATCAAGCCTTATTCACAAATTTTATAACACCAATACTATTTCTCTCCTCTATCTGGACTGACTAATAACTATAACAAGATGTCATCCAAAGACGGCAATCTTGATATATTCTTTATGACACAGGCTCAGTTCAAAAGTAAAATATTGCTAAACTTGGTTGTCGGACGTTTGAGCGTGTAACACGTGCTCGTCATAGACACGGTCATTCATCGTAAAACCTGTTAATCTAGAACTCATTCCTAAATTGTATTTACTGATTTGTGACAGTCCTTATTTTGTTCTGAATATTATTTACAATTTATTCTATCATTAAGACATTATCAATTATTAATTTATTATAAAAAGTATATTGTGTAATTATATAATATTCAAAATGTTCATAAAATATTTATACTATGTGCTCCAATGTCACTCTGGTACCATCTATTAAGGTCGATAGTGACCTGTTGATGGTGTGCTAGTTAAAAAATATAAATGAATAAAATACATTTTGTCTGTTATGCACAGAATAAAGGAAGAATGGATCGCAAGTGTCGCAGGACATCAGCAAGATTGTACATAGCAAGGGCTTTTGGCTTAGTTTGAAAATAGTAAGAATATTGATGCGACACGTATTTCGTTTTCACATCTTTATTGAAAAACTAATTATATTATATGAATAAAAATAAGGTGAGATCAAAGTGAAGCCTAATGCGAGGCTAATTGCTGAGTTTACTTTGTCATGAAAGTTTGCGACATGGTAATTCTCCTATTATGGTGGGAAATCCCGTTATATTTATGTTCATTTACTGCGTCGGTCGCAGTAAATGAACATATTAATACAAACAACGCTCCTGCCAAGTAGATATGTAAAAATTTTGAAATATTTTTTTTTATCGTGTATGTAAGTAGGTACATGATTCACAAACGTCTTTTTACCTACTCATCGAGACGTGCATATGAACATAGAAGTATACGCAAAAATACCAGTTTTACACGCTGTGCAGGTCTAAATAACAGTTAAAACCGTGCCACAAAAATATTTTTTCTTAAGAATTATCTGAAGTAAAATAATCTTAAACGTATATACTTTATACGTTCAAAGAAAAAATATCGTCGCGAGATTGTAAAAGCGGAAGGAATTGTACGTAATCGAGGATTATACAGAATAAATTATAAATCAGTAGAAGCGTTATGAAGCCAGTCGATCATTCTCGATGTTTTACAAAATGACTTTATGCAGGGTTATTTGGAAAACATTACTAACCCCGCAGGAATATACATCCGCCATGATTATGAGTCGAAAATGTTCAAGCTAT
The DNA here is from genome assembly GCA_016648135.1 of Agrypnia vestita. Lineage (NCBI taxonomy): Eukaryota > Metazoa > Arthropoda > Insecta > Trichoptera > Phryganeidae > Agrypnia > Agrypnia vestita. Next base: position 1,374 of record JADDOH010003714.1, on the reverse strand, counting down.
CATGATCTAATATCAATAGTTAGATGGAATAATGGATATATGCGGCATCAAAGTTTGCATTTTTTAAAAATATTACTGATTTATTTTTTGTAAAACGTTGGATTGTTATTACAGTAACTTATATGGATTGCGAAAAATTAATTCGTTTCAATACAAGTTAAATAAAATGATAGAAATCCTGAAAATTTCCAATTGGAATTCGAAGGTTTTTATTATTTAATTTGACTTGTATTAAAGGGAATTTTCATATTTGATATAAGTTTCTGTAATGATAGTTCAACGTTTTACAAAAAATAAGTCAGAAATATTGAGAAAAAAATGCAAACTTTGATGTCGCATATCTCCATAACTATTGATATTAGGTCATGATAGCTTGAACATTTTCGACTCATAATCAAGGCGGAAATATAGCCCTGCGAGGTTATTAATGTTTTCCAAATAACCCTGCATGCCCGCTGCACTAAGATACAAATTAATAAGTACATACATACATAAGTACATACATACATACAACAAAGTACATACATACATATATAAACAACTTTAAAAAAATTGATTGTGTGAATGTTGTGTAAAGTGGTTACTTAAGCCAGATAATACAGATCGTAAACCCAATGACTACCATATAAAGACTTTCATACACGCTTCCCATACAAATAGCTTCGTGTCCGTGAGACATTCTTTAAGTTTATTCACATTATTTTTCTTAATTAATGATTGTACTTCTGTGGACAAAATTCAGCAATTGTGTTCTTAGAGCATACATATGTAGATATATTGTAGATATAACATTTTTCAGTAATTCGCTTGTGGGACGGGACTTGTTATGACGAGAGGAAATCAATACATAACCGACTTCTGCATTCCATTTTCCGCAAATAATAGACAACTAACACTTCGCTCAGCATCAACATCTAATACAAATAGGTTAGCTGAAGTAAATCGCGTCCACAAAACTAATTTCGGTGATCGTACTTTCGCGGTGGCTGGACCAAAGTTATGGAACAAACTACCTAATAAACTGAGACAAACAGACAGCTTATCACAGTTCAAAAAACAACTTAAGACGCATTTATTTAGACAATCCTATAAAAACCTGTAGAATCTGACCACAACAACGCTAGCTAATGTTTTCCACTCCTATTGTGCACTCCGCGAAAACACCTAATTTTTTCAGGCACTCCCAACTATTATGGTATTCAATTTTAATTCCAATTCTTGCATGCCACCTAGTGAATAAGTAATACTAAATAAGTTTTTTCTTTTTTAGCAGTAAGTCGTTTTCTAAGATAATAATTTTTCTGTGTAAAGCGCCCTTTTTTTAAATTTTTTTAATTTATTATTTTTTTTTTTTTTTACATCTCAGACCCACAA
>JADDOH010003713.1:0-12131 GCA_016648135.1 Agrypnia vestita | reverse complement strand
AATGAAGTAATTGTAGTATTAATGAAGTGAAGTAATGAAATGAAGTAATTGTAATAATAATGAAGTGAAGTAATAAGTAAATTTTTAAATGAAATGAAGTATTTTTTCCCAAATAAAAATTTAGCGAGCTAAAAAAAAAAAAAAGGTCGCCAGACAGATTTCTTCGTTCGATTCCAAAAAATTTTCAAACCATGGGGGGGGGGGTTGTTACAGTTTCCAAAGATTTCTCCGTTTAGCTACATCAACTTCCCAAAAAATTTTTCATAACTCCCAAAATTTTTCAAACCATGGGGGGGGGGGTTTACAGATTCAGAAAATGCTTCCTATATCTACATCAACGTTCCAAAATTTCACGTAAAAAGGTGACACTATTTAAAACGTGGGTGTTTCGCATATTTCGTTAACGTTGAGTGTACTGTTACTTGTGTAGTGTTTCGTTTCGCTTTGAAATGAAGTGTCCTAATTGAAGCTTTATAATCTTTCATGAACTTTGGTGTTTGTAGTTTGTAGTGTGCACTACACATCAAAATGTGCGAAGTGTGCACTTCAATGTAGTGTAGTACTACATTGTAGTAGTGAGTACAGAGCGGACCCATCACTACTGTCTAGACACTGACGGTCGGTTAGCTACTTTCAAGTTTTTCTAATGCCAAGCAAGATTCTTAAAACATACCTTTCCGAATTCATTGCGCTACACTTCCCACTTGTCAAGTAAACAAACAACCCTCCCAGGACGAGCTATAAGCTAGCATATCATAAGAATACATATTAACGTTTCGCTTTAAAATATTGTAACGAGGCTAAGAAAAACAATCACGGGTATAATCCAAGACAATGGTCCCGTTGTTCATACAATGAAAATAAGTATTTCACTACATAATTTAATGTCCTGTTAATTTAATCTAACTAAAATAATCGTAATCTAAATTAAACAAACCAAACCTAATAACCTAACCTAACCACACCTAATAACTAACCAAACCAAACCTAATAACCTAACCTAACCTCATATATTGCCTATGAAATGTTAAAATATGCAGTCCATTTTTCGAAACTTTAAAGTGTAATATCTTATTTAATACTTACTTTTTAAACGTAAATTATCCTTCATTTTGTTATTAGCACATTCGATAATATAGTGAAATAATCATTTTCATTGTATATGCAATGGGACCATTATCTTGGATTTAGCCCAATCACGCACTTTTGTCAAAGTGACAGTTGTTTGAAGTTGGCACAATACTACCGAAGGATCTGGAAACACCTCCAGCTTTCGATTGACGTCTGTAACTTTCCAGCAAAATCAGGAAATTACGAGTACTTGCTGGTAATGTCTGGAAAACGCGAGGAACCTCTCGAAAACGCGGGAAGCGTCTCGGAATTTTGAAAACAGCATTAGCCACTATAAATACGACACGCGGGAGCAAGTTTTGGAGTTATTAACAGAAGCGATGGTAGCCGCGGGCGGCGGGTCAGTCCGGCCAAGCGAGCGGTAGCGGCGAGAAGCCAGTGATGCCAAGCGCGCGGAGATTCGACAGCGATTCTAGAAAGTTCTTACGTGGCGAGATAAACCGAAGCGAAATTAATAAGTGCGGAAATTGATGGAATATTCTAGTGAACAGTGAATAAAGTGTTAAAGCGAATATAAAGCCATGTATTCACTAGGGGACAAATCGCGAAACATTCCGCTCGGCATGTCGCATCAACATCTACGCTCATGTTTCGGGGACAATGACGCGGTTATTTGACATGTACACACCGGGACTCGCATATCTTGTCGCGGAAATGTCACCCGATGCGATTACGATGACAGCTGCGGTATCTCATTTGGCGAAAACGGGGTTCCGCGCAATTCGAAATGTTTTTTTGGGTCGCAATTTCAAATTAACGAGGTTTTACTGTAGTAAATTGAATATTATTAAAAACAAGGTCCTTTTTTGCAAATAATTATTGTTTTCCAGACGTCGCGGAAATATATCGCCCTATATGACAAATATGATGACAGCCGCGTATCTGTTTATGTTAATGAGTTTATCGAAAAGTAAGAGGAGAAAAAAGAGGAGAATGCGAAATTATCTACTGTAAAGAGAAAGAAGGACGGACATTCTATGCGATCTTCGATCGATACAGCTCGATGAGTTCAAGAACGATTTCGTTTCCCCGCATTGTCATCTTGACAGATACAGCGCATGCGTATTCACTTGTAAACATACCACGCGGGACTGACGCTCCGCGGAATGTTGCAGTGAGCACGCTCGGGTACCGTGCGCATGGCAACGTTGCCACGGCACGTAGAAATGCCGCGCTATGTTGTGCGCGACTTCGTGGAACAGTGCACGACGTTGCAACGTCACGTAAACTCTATGCCGCGCGTGCTGTCAAGGGACAATTTGTCCCCTAGTGAATACATGGCTAAAAGTGTCTATTTATGAATGATAAATTGCGAAACAGTTTAATTTAAGGAATAGCTTACAATTAATAGCGATAAGTGACCTTGTACGTTTGAATAACTAATTAATCCATTATTAAGTTCCGGCGTTTTCATTCATTCCTCTTGCAGTTACGACAATATTTATCTTCATAACCGGTTAAACCGATTAGTCGGATCTTGGATATTCTTGGATATTCTTGCACTGTCCCAACTCATTGCCCAGGTGGGCTGTCGGGTTCAGCTCTTCTCGTTCTCAGGCTGTATCTTCTTCGGTTATGGGTATCACTTTCATCCAGGCCGTTTCTCTGCACGATGGAGCATTGAGTCAACCAGGAGTTCTTTGATCTTCTTTGGATGACTGTCGATGAAGCTCCATGGGCATTTCCCGCTTTACCACGTGGTCTGGTGGTCTCAATCTCATATGCCCATACCATATGTAACCTAACCTAACCTAACCTAACCTAACCTACCCTCTCTAATCGTGATAACAGCGAAGCCTGGAGTTGGCAGAACGAGAACGAAAATAGATAATAATCCACTTTAATGCATTCGGTAAGAATTGTTTTTACTCACCTGTAAAATTGCGGAAGTTCTCTGCGTTCTCTGGTAATATTCCTTCTCATTCCCTTTCTTTTAACTCGTAGCGTCCGCTTGTCGCTTGTCTTCCGAAAAAGCTTTGGATCGATTTTTAACCCTTTTCCATTGATCCAATCCAGCTGAAACTTTGCAGGCAGACTCGTGGCGACAATAAAAATGATCTAACAAATTTTCGTTTAAATTTTTTAATTATTAAAGTGTGATTTTGGATTTTTTGAAATTTTAACGGTTTTTATTACGTCGCCCGACCGAGCCCGACGCGTAGGGTAAGCGCGAAACCTCTTTCAACTGATAAATGAGAAAAGGAGTACAATAAAAACTTTTTTTTTGGTTAGTTTTTTAGATTTTCCATTACAAAATTCCCGTCTTTCCGGTAAGTTCTCCAGCTTTATTTTTAGTACGGTAAGGAAATCAACAGAGCTTCCGCTGTATCTCGTAAATTAGAAGAACTAATCTCTTCCAACCCGGCAAAGCTTTCGCTGTATATCGGAAAGGTCAAAAGCTGATTCTAAAAGGCCTGAGGGTCGATAGAAAAGCCTGCATAGCCTCTTCTATACACGGTAAGTTAAGGACTAGTCCCTCCACTAAGGAAACTCAGATATTTATAAGCCGAATTCCTTTCGGGGATCTCCCCGGAAATACCCGAAACCAGCCTGCCATGGGGGGATCCCCACCAACAAAATGGACATCGTTGGTTTACATGGTGCCACTCTTACACATTTTTTTAAGAACAGATATTCTAAATACTTAGCAACGTTAGAGAATAATTTTTGCTCAATATAGAGACTGTACAAAGGATGATGGTCATCCCGATGAATCGTACATCGTTAGATAGCTTTTTTTAAATGAACAAAAAACTTCTATGACGACAAACCGGTATGAGTTGTGCATTTTGAAATATACTCATCGGAAGATACTGAATTTTAAGCTCTAAATATACATATCTCTGGTTCAACTTAACCGATTCTAATGATTTTTACGAAAATCATATAAAAATAAACAGTTTTTTTAAATCGACCCAATAGGCTTAAGAGTTAGTTGTGATCTATTAAAAATACAATTATCACAACTCGTATCGTATGATGGACATTTTGGTACTTTCGTCCAATCAATATGAGTCATATATCGCTAGATAGCTTTTTTTTAAGTGAACAAAAAAAATTGTACATATTGTATGAATTAGAAATGTCACTATTTATAAATACAATTTCCTCCGACGTTTTTCAGTATCAAATATTGAATTTAATTTTTGTTAGTCTACAATTGTATCCTGACGAAGGGGCCATAGGCCTTGAAACATGTTGATATTTTCAATATAAAAAAGTGGTGAAAACTAAGTTTATTTTATTAATTATGTATATGTATATTATTGTTATATTTTTCCTCATTTTTTAGTTTGTACCTATCTTGTTCTTCACACATGTCAGCTGTCGTTCTTCCAGCTTACTGTTTATGTCCGCAACACCCAGACTACCACAAATGCGTGAACTTTTTGAAATTGCCAAAGCGCAGAACTGCGAGAAAACTTTTGCACCCTCACTCTGTGTGCCAGAGCGCAGATCTGCACTCCCTAGACACGTATGCGAATTCGGCCTATTTTACCTGCGTTTATTGATTTTTAAAGCTTATTCTTTGTTGTATCTCAAGTTTATGAATGAAGTCCTATTTGTCAAGTAACCTCATTTGCCGCGCAAACCGAACAAAAAATCATTCCAAATGTCGTCTTCGAACCGCGCATTTATTGTGTTATTTATCAGTTAAAAAAGGTGTTAAAATGATGTAAATGTATTTTTATATTCTTTGATATATTTAGAACGAAAATATTGAAATACAATATCTTTAGTGTTATTGCTTCCATGGTTTTATTCGATAAACATATGCGTACATTTCGGACAGTAAATTTCGTTACTTATTTTCATAATTAATGAATAAGTTATTATTGAACAAGTAATTATTGAAATATAAGTAATTATTGAAGTCTGTATATTGAGGAACCAGAAACTGCAACTTCTTAGCGATTATTGATGATTTTTACACGAATATAACCATCACAAAAAAGTGTCTAAAAACAGCAATCGTGCGCGGAATTGCGCGGCAGACAGGGTATATTCCGCGTTACGTACGTTCGGCACACGACCGGTTAATCCTTTATTTTAAGGCGGCCATACACACTCCGGTGCATCGTAGAGGTACACCGCATATCGCAGATCGGTCCGTACCGCAACGTGTATGGGCTTACCCGTAGATCTCATACACGTTGCGGTACACCGCATGAGTCTTACTACGATTTTCGAGTGTACTATAGTAATGGGTCCGCTCTGTACTCACTACTACAATGTAGTACTACATTGAAGTGCACACTTCGCACATTTTGAAGTGTAGTGCACACTACAAACTACAAACACCAAAGTTATAAACAGCCATACTCAACCTGCGGCCCGCCAAGCTTTTATATACGGCCCTAAACACATTCTTTATCAAGAACATTATTTAAAAATATCTAACATTGTAAGTTTTGAATACCTCGAAATACGCGCAAACAAAAAGACAAGCTTCTGTCGTTTTAAATCTGTCGATTTCTATGGTTTAAGAACTAATTTGTTATTTCAACCATAAATAGTTTCAACCACAGAGTGTAAATTTTGTGTTTCTCTTGTAATTTTTTAGTCATTTTTAGTAATCCTCCTTCATCCATCCATCATTCCACAGTCATCTGTTACTGTTATTATAATTCTGTTATTGTTAAAAAAAAATGGCGGCGCCCTAATCTTAAATCAGGCGAGTTTCAACCAGTACTGTTTTTCCCTGTATTTTTTTTTCGTCATATCAGTATAATGTTGCGGCCCGCGTAACATGGCAAACATGTGTATGTGGCCCGAAGGAAAAAAAGGTTGAGTACCGTTGGTCTAGGTATTCGAATTTCTGATGTTCCAAGTTGCCTAGAGTAGGAGTTGTATAATATAGTCCAGCATTCGGAGTCATGCATAATCGCGGGTCTAACAATAGTTTGGTATACCTTTCCTTTATGTTTTATAGGCATTTTCGATCATGGTCGGAACTTGGATGTGAAAATAATACAGTGGGGAAATCTATATACACTAGTTCACAGGAAGGATCGTAGATGTCTCTAGCATGGACCCTACAAATATTTGAGAGAACACAGATTTTGATCATCAATATGCAGAGTTATTTGGAAAACATTAATAATCCCGCAGGACTATATTCCTGCCTTAATTATGAGTCATATCAATAATTATGGAGTTATGCAATATCAAATTTTGTATTTTTTTTTTAATATTTCTGACATACTTTTAAAAAAAATGTTGTTTTTTGTTAGTTTTTTTTTTAACATAGTACAATGTAATAAAAAAATTATATAATATCAAAAAAATATTCGTTTAGGATGACCAGTGAAGTTTTCTCGAAGCAGGTAAAAAAACTAAGTAAAAAAAATGATAAAGAATATGTGATAAATAATAAATATTTCAAAGATTTAAATTATGATAATGCATAAATGGGAAGGGTGGTGTTGAACTATCATTACAGTAACATATATCGATTACGAAATATTCATTCGTTTCAATACAAGTTAAATAAAATTATAAAAACCCTGCAGACATTCCAATTGGAAAGTTTTCGAATTGGAATTTGAAGATTTTTGTTATTTTATTTGAATTGTATTAAAGGGAATGAATTTTTCATAATCGGTATTAGTTACTGTAATGACGGTCCAACGTTTTACAAAAAAAATCGGTCGCATATCCCGACCTAGAAATTATCTCGCTTGCCTGGGTGCTTTCTGCTATTTAAGTTATTATTTTGATAAATAAATAAGATAAGACCAGATACGATAGAAGACGTGTCACCCAGGAGCCATTGTACCTTTGCGTGTGCAGAGTTATAATAATATAATCACAGAAGTCAATTATAGAAGGTCAACTACTGAAAACAAACATATTTATTCAATTAAAATATACAATAATTACATATATCTATAGTATATAATATATAATATCTATATATATATATCTAATATATAATATATATATATAATATATCCTATTTTGCAATATTTCTACTTTTCTTAGTTTTAAAGTTAATAAATTATGGATACAGCTGTAAGACAATAAGGTGAAATAAAGACAATTCTTTGAAAACAACTTTAAGCTTTTCATTTCGAGTATCCATAGAACAGCAAATCCATGTATGATAGAGTAAAGAATGAAGATATTAGGAATGAATGTAAAGCTGATCGTAGCATAATACATAGAATAAAAATAGGGTCACTCAGGTGGTTTGGGCATGTTGAGCGAATGAATGAGGAAAGAATGGCAAGAAAGATATATAATGCAAATGTTGACGGCGCCAGAAAGAGAGGGCGACCGCGGAAGACGTGGCATGGCCAGATTAACCAGATGCTGGAAGATGGACCTGCTAGAAGCCTCAACATCCGTCGAGCTTGCATGCGAAGATGTATGAATGTGGATGAGGCGAGAGTTGTATGTCAGGACAGAAGAGTATGGCGCTCTACCCTCTCTGCCTACCCCCACGGGGAAACGGCGTGATGGTAAGTTAGTTAATTAGTTGCAATATAGGCAATTCTTTGAAAACAACTTTAAGCTTTTCATTTCGAGTATCCATAGAACAACACAAAGTCTCAGAGATTCCCCGTTGCGTGTTTAAGAGGCTCTTATACCTTCTTGTATTGGAATTAGTTTAATCACTTCCCGCTAAAAATGGCGCTAGTTTCGCTCAAACATGTATTATTTAAGCACAAAAAACGATATCGAGAAATATACAATACTATAAAATGAAATAGAAATGTGCAAACTTTAACGCCTGACCTTTTAACTGCGTAGTGCTACATACGTAACCCTTTCTACATGAACGTAAGTTTTGCAAGTTTGGCGAAATTTTTCTCTACGATAATTATTCGATCCTTATATTAGAGATGTCACAAAGCCGGCCGTAATTCAATGGATATTGTTTCTTTCTGAAATTTCACTCAAAATTTGCTTTTTTATGCTATTTTTCAGATTTTTAAGAAAAACATTTTTTTAAGAACTCCATTACATGTAACATGTTATTTTTTATTGTTTTATAACATTTTGTTTAATATCAATGTTAAATAATTCAATATAAACCATTTAAAAAAATTATGCGTGTACTTTTGTATGCGCGTTAGAAGTTATACTTAAAAAGTAGAATAAAGACAAAATAATAATAATAATTTCGTTGTCTGTCCGTAACTTACTGGAAAGACGACTTAAGATATTTAGAATGTGACAAGCAATCAGCGCTCAACACTTGTTGCGCGGTCACACAAGAGTTGTTATTAATTACTATATAGTCCGTACACCCGTGAAAATATGGTTAAGTATAAAGAGAATATAGAAATAAAAAAAATCTGAATTATCTTTTCAAAATGTAAGACTTTCATGAAAGTAACTTATATCGAATATTTAAAATTAATTCGCATTAATAAAAGTCAAATAAAATTATAATCATCCATATTCTGAACTAAGCAAAATTGCCATTTCTGTATCTTGACAGTTATTGTATTACATTGTGATGCCGTTTTTTTGACGTTTGATGGTTAGTTAGTTAGTTAGTTTCTGACTTATTTTTAGCAAAAAAATTGAAGTATCATTGCAGTAACTTATAATAATTTTGAAAAATTCATTCGCTTCAATACAACTCAAAGAAAATTATGAAAACCTTGTTGAAAAAATTCTGTTTTCAATTTTTGCTACTAACTATGAGACACTCTATATATATATATATATATTAAACTTGAGATTTTTAAGGTTTAAGTATTAAAGAGGTAAATTTTCTGTGTACTACCGACGAGAAAATTTACCTCTTTTATAAATATAGTTCTCACGTCACAGCTTAAGAAATGCTATTGTTGAAATTGTAGGTACCAATGCATTCATTTCCTCACCACCCTTGAGGTAGAATACAAGGCGCGTTTTTTTTTATATGGTTTCCCCTATATAGGCCTAATCCATGTTTCCAACGTTTTAGAAAATAAACAAACAACTCATAGTACGCGAAAAATATTAACATAAATAAGTTTTATGCAAAGACAATAATAAAAACGTTACTAAAATGGGTGATTATACTCGGATCATAAAATAAAAAACTTCAAAAACGGACCATAAAACGAATAATTAAACTAAGGTGAAAAGATGACGGCTGTTAAAAATTAATCATAACAAACAGCTCACAAAGAAGGAATAGAAACACAAATCATAAAAAAAGGAGCATATAAACGTAAAACATTAAGATTAATCTAAACAGGATATTCAAAAACAAAATAACAGAACATATATAAAGGTGTTATAACATACGGAACATGAAAAGGAAGGACAACCATTCGGATATTACAAAACATAATAACGGAACATAAAAACGGAAGAGAACAATTCATTAAGACTGTCATCATGAAAAACGGATTTTAAATAACACAACAATACCTAAATAGAACCTACGATAAGGAAAAATAATAATATAAGCGGAAAACAAAAAGATTCATCGAAATAACAGAACTGACCACAAAAAAAACATAAAAACGGACGTTATCATCGAAACATATAAAGGGATCATAATATACGGAACATAGACGATTCGTAAAAAACTAGTAAAAATAATATAGCAACGGAAAATATTAACGTATAATAACGAAAAAAGAAAAAAATCACGGATAATAAAAACGATTCACAGAATAGATTAACAGCTGACCATAATAAACAGATATTAGAAACATAACAATGAACGACAAAAATGGAACATATAAACGGAACACAAAAACGGCTCAATGAAATATGGAAACTGACCACAATCAACGGACATTAAAACTTAAGATCGGACGTCAACAACGGAACATATAACGTATAATAACGAATGGATCATATATCGGATAGTCAAAAAAGAAAATAATCACGGATAATAAACGATTCGTAAAAAAGGGATATAAAAACATAGCAACCGAAAATATTAATGTATCATAATGAAGAGATCAAAAATCACGCCACGAGAAATATTAAGATAACATAACGTATGGATTATGTATCAGATCGTTATAAAAGAAAAAAAAAATCACGGATAATAAAAACGATTCACAGAAAAGATCAACAGTTGATCAAAATAAACGGATATTAGAAACAACAATGAACGACAAAAATTGAACATATAAACGGAAAATAAAAACGGTTCATTGAAACATGGAAACTGACCACAATCAACTGACATCAAAACATCAGAACGGACGTCAAAAACGGAACGTATAAATGGTTCTAAAACGATTCGTAAAAAAACGTATATTAAAAACAAATCAACGGAAAATATTAACCTACAATAACGAATGGATCATATATCAGATCGTTAGAAATGATAATAATCACGGATAATAAACATAGACGATTCGTAAAAAACGGATATAAAAACATAGCAACGGAAATTGTTAACGTATCATAAATCGTGTCGTTAAAATAGGAAAAAAAATCACTGATAATAAAACTTAGACGATTCGTGAAAAACGGATATAACATAGCAACCAAAAATATTAACGTATAATAACGAATGGGTCATATATCGGATCGTTACGAAAGAAAAATAAATCACGGATAATAAAAACGATTCACAGAAAAGATCAACAGTTGATCAAAATAAACGGATATAAGAAACAACAATGAACGACAAAAATTGAACATATAAACGGAAAATAAAAACGGTTCATTGAAACATGGAAACTGACCACAATCAACGGACATCAAAACATCAGAACGGACGTCAAAAACGGAACGTATAAATGGTTCTAAAACGATTCGTAAAAAACGTATATTAAAAACAAATCAACGGAAAATATTAACCTACAATAACGAATGGATCATATATCAGATCGTTAGAAATGATAATAATCACGGATAATAAACATAGACGATTCGTAAAAAACGGATATAAAAACATAGCAACGGAAAATGTTAACGTATCATAAATCGTATCGTTAAAATAGGAAAAAAAAATCACTGATAATAAAACTTAGACGATTCGTGAAAAACGAATATAACATAGCAACCAAAAATATATACGTATAATAACTAATGGGTCATATATCGGATCGTTATAAAAGAAAAAAAATCACGGATAATAAAAACGATTCACAGAAAAGATCAACAGTTGACCAAAATAAACGGATATTAGAAACAACAATGAACGCAACAACATATTAACGGAACATAAAAACGATTCATTAAAACGTGGAAACTGACCACAATCAACGGACATCAAAACATCAGAACGGACGTCAACATACAAAGGAACGATATATACAAAGTGATCATAAAAGATTTGTAAGAAACGGATATTAAAAACGTAGCAACGGAAAATATTAACCTAACATAATGAAGAGGTCCTAAATCGGACCGTCACAATTGGAAAAAATTCACAGATAATAAACATAGACGATTCATAAAAAAACGGATATAAAAATATAGCAACCGAAAATATTAACGTATCATAATGAAGAGATCAAAAATCACGCCACGGGAAATATTAACGCAACATAACGTATGGATTATGTATCAGATCGTTATAAAAGAAAAAAAATCATGGATAATAAAAACGATTCACATAAAAGATCAACAGCTGATCATAATAAACAGATATTATAAACATAACAATGAACGACCAAAATGAACCATATAAACGGTGCTTAACAGAAGAAAATTGATTAATAAATAATAAATATTAAATAATACTACAACGGATCATCAGAACAGAACGTTAAGGAAAAAAAAAGATAAATTGAAACATGAAAACTGACCACAATCAACGGTCCATAAAGAGAACATACAAACGAATTGTAAAAGATGGATCATGAAAAGAAACGTGTGTATAAACAGAACACGAAAATCAAATCATATTTGTTTAACGAATCATAAGACTTGATCATGAGAAACTTAGCTGATATCACTTAAATAATAAACCATAAAACTAAAAGCTTTCCTCCTACATCAAAAGTTTTTTGCGACACTTTGTGGTTACGTTTTCCAAAGACTTTTTTAATTTTATCTCGATAGCTTCGGTTATATAAGAAGGA
>JADDOH010003712.1:0-24511 GCA_016648135.1 Agrypnia vestita | reverse complement strand
AAAAGACAGGTCATAAGTCCTGTTACACCCAAATGACTTCTATACCTACTTTCCCATAATTAATACAGTTTCGTCTCTGTGAGATATCTATAATATACACTAATTGATTAAATTTAATATGTAAAATAAAGGAAAAAAATTATTCAACTATCTCTATGAGAGTCAAAGACTCGTACATAGAGAAGGAGTATTGTATTGTAGGTGTAACGTTGTAAATATGCATTAATGTAAGTAGTACAAAATAAAATTGAATGTATAACAATGATTATACACAAAGGAATATTATATTAGTTAGAAGTAGTGGTAAGTAGCCTTTAATTCTGTTTTCAGTTGACGATAATATTGGGGTGGGAGGTGCAATTTGTTATAAACTGACATTTTCAAACAGTTTCATGGTCATATATGTGTCTAATATGTAGGTGTTTGTACATATTATGATTTTTGGCTTCAATTTTAATTAATTCTGATAAGTTTTTTTTCTGATTGTTATTATTTAACTAAATAACTAACTAACTAACTAACCATCATGCCGATTCCTCAAAGGGGTAGGCAGAGAGGATAGAACGTCATATTCTACTATCGTGGCATACCACTTTTGCTTCGGCTACATTCATACATCTTCTCATGCAGGCTCTACGGTTGTTGAGGCTTTAAACAGGGCCATCCTCCAATATTTGTAGTATATGATAATGCCAGGTTTTTCGCGGACGCCTTCTATTCATGTTGCCTTCAAAACTCGCCCCATATATTTTCTTAACCATCTTTTCCTCGTTCATACGTTCTACAGACCAAACCACTCCATTCTTTATTCTGTCTACACTACAGCCAGCATTACATTCACTTCTAATTCGTTCATTCGTCACTCTATCGACCAAAGATTCTCCACACGAGCGCCTTAGTGAACGCATTTCCATCGCATTCAGTCTACTTTCATTCCTTTTTTGCAAGTCCCAGTACTCACGTCCATACATCAGAGTTGGCACTAGAATGCCATTATGTACCGCCAGTCTTGCTTCTTTTGATAGGTTTTTATTGGTCATACTGGTTTTCAGAGCACCATTTTCTTTTTTATCCGCAGATACTCTCCTTTCGATATCGTTCATAGCTTTGCCGTATCTACTAAACATACTTCCCAAGTACACAAATTCATTCACATATTATAAGCATTCGTTGTTTACAATTACATCACATTTAAGTCATTATTTCTTCTCTCTCGAACACCATCACTTTCGATTTTCTGACATTCATCATAAGTTCACTCTGCATGCATACATCGGACTTCCTGGATACCAGGCACCGAAAATCAGCTTTACTGTTGGCCACTAATACTGCAAGAAAACTAAAATTATTTTGGATAGTGGTAAAATTAAATTTTGTTATGTTAAGTGTCTCTCTAAATCTCGTAGATCGAAAATCGATTCTTGTAATTAATGTATTTTTGATTTAAAAAATTTTGATTATTGATTTTTTTGTAAAGATACCAATCTGTCTTCAAAATGTTCTTATTTCTATTAATCGGGCGATCTACCAGCCTTATTATCTTACAAGTTTCCAAGAAGTAATCGTTCTTCTGGTGTACATATTTGTGCAATATGTAAATATATATCAATTTCTAAATATAGAGTGTTCCGAAGTGTTCCCTTGGCGCGGTATTAATTTCCTTATTGTAAATATACATACATTTTCATTAAATAATTCAATAAAGCGGTTTTATTTAACCTATTTCAATAAAGTTTAATTTCATCGATCATTTAAATTACCGCTTCCCGATATTATGTAAACTATTTACAGGGTTGAGCATTGTTAACATTTTCTTAGGTAAACAAAAGGAGAACCGAGAGTTAAACAATTTATCGAAGGGTGTAAGGATTCGCGAAAACCCCCGACTCATGCATTTAAGGGTGGAAAATCTTTTCAATTAACCCCTAATAACAAAAACCGGAATATCTACTTTAGTTTACTTTAGAACATTAAACTTTATCTTTTTACAGTGCTCTTTAATTTCGCCGTTTCAACAAGTCTATTTATATTTGAGTTTCAACAAAACAGAGTTGTTGTTTAGTTTTTCCTCGGTAACGTTGAGGTAGTTTTAATTATCATACTTCAGATAAAGTAATTTTATTGTAACTTTGTTAAGGTTTATTAATTCAAAACAGAGGATTGTATAATGTATACATATAATGTAACCGTCCATGCTTATTTTGCTTGCCGTACTATTTATTTTTCTTATGGATAGTACTACAAAATTTACCTATTTATATATCTAAATACATCATTGTTATTATAATTTTCTTATTTTGTGTTTTTTTTTGTCTGTCATCATATTATTATTTTCTTTATATTAATTGTAAAGGAATTCTTAATACATATATAAAAATGTGATTTTTATTTATTTTTTATTTTTTTTATTTTTTTTTTTAAATAGAGATGTGAACACGGAATACGTGTCACATCAATATTCTTACTATTTTCAAACTAAGCTAAACGCTTGTGCTATGAAAATAGGACTAACTTGCTAGTCTGGAGTGAGGTTCGAACCCGCAACCTTTGGATCACGAGGCCAGTGTTCTAACCACAAGACCGACAAGCTACTCCTTTTTTTTATGTAATACAATTTTACTGTCGGTAATTATCACTTTTATAGGAACAAACGCTTGTGTTCAGAAGAGGATTTGCTGAAGTTATTTAGTTTTAATATAATATTTTTGATAAAACATCTTTGATTGCTTTTTGTTGGCATTTTTCATCTAGAGGGCTGTAAATTAATTTTTCCCTTGATATGTAGTGATGTAAAGCATAGGAGGTATTATAATTTTGCGGTAGGAATATGTGTTTTTATGTGTGTGATTTTCAATTACAAAAGTATGCTTGTGTCTTTCTATAAATATTTGTATATCTCCGGACTAGATCAATAAATTTTAATAATTTTAATTTATACATTACAAGTTACAAGGTGTGTTGGACATTAATTTCTTAATATTATTTAGCTTATTAGATGTTACATAATTTCAATCGAGAGTATATTTGTTTTATTCGGTTATCGACTGTCATTTGCCTCACGCTCCATTGTATTGTTTTAAGGAATCTTTTATTATACTGCAATCCATTTCAAGTGACTCAAACCTCATGCCAGCGTATGATGTTGTAAATTTATTATTAATAACATAATATCGATGCGTTTCATTTTACCGATCACAAGATGCCTGATTCAAAAATTTTATGTCTGGAGGCGCAGAATTAAAACGCCGACCGATGGAGATGTAAGGTAAAGTAATTTTAAGGAATCTAGAGTGCAAAAGGGTAAAATATGGAACGTTTATCAATAAATATAACACAGTATTATAGGGTGTTGGGGGTGAATAAGCGAGAGGAAGTGCACTCTTGATCTTTGCAGAACCTAAAGAGTAACGATGTATTAAATATTTGGTCCAAGCAGAGGCAGAGGTGGGGTAAGAATGTCGGCAGGGTTGGGTGGGATATCTTTAGTATGCTCAGGATCCTAATGTACAACTGAGAAAAATTTGTAAATAATTTAATATAAATATATGTATGTTGTAGGGAGGTGGTCCATAATGGAGAGAATGCCTTCGTCATTATGTATTTGTTTTTATTTATTTATTTATCTTCATCTTGATACATGACATAGGAAACGGGGCCACTTATCTTACCAGAAAGAACCTGTGCCGAGATGAGCAGCTGACAATACAGTGAGAACAAAATAATAAAGACATAAAACGAAATACTACATACCGAGAAGAGGAAGTCTAAGTAGAGGGAGGAGGGAAACAGAAAAGGAGAGAAAAAAACAGGGAGAAGTGAGAGAAGAACAAAAGCAAGAGGGAAAGAAAGAGGAAGAGAGGAAAAAAGATGGGGAGGGAGAGGAAGAACACGGTGAAGAGGGGATGGGAGGACCCCACCACAAGGGCAACAGCGCAGGAAAAAGGAAAGAGAGAGAGAGAGAGGAGCGGAGAGAGAGAGAATATATATATATATATTATATCATATTATATATATATATATATATATAAAATTTAAAATAATGTGTTGCATATATTAAATATTGATTAAAAAAAATAATAAAAAAAAAATGATAAAAAAAAAACAGCAATAAATTATGACCTGTTTTTGGCAGTTGAGCAGGTTACAATAATGTCTTCACAAATAGTGTTGTGTAGAAAGGTGAAAGTAGGGTATCCACACCAACTATGATAGAATGGATACCAAAGATATTTTAATATCACTTTCATCAGTCAACACAATAATAAACTTAACCATTGGTTTAGATAATTCAGGAGATTATATAGAATATAGAGAAACACTTTGAAATTTGTATGTATGGGTTTATCTTTGCAAATAATTAATATCGTTACCAAATTCGAGAACGAGCTACTACACTTTGGACTGAACTATAATTGTATTGAATATTTTCATAAATATTAAATTTAAACATGGTATATGACAGTGGTCTTGGATCACATTTTCCCAGCGAAAGGCTTATTCGTCTGAGAATTATTGAAGTAAAGTGTTACATGTACTGCTCAACTATTTTGGGTTATCGAATAGAAATTACGATTTGTAAGGATCTAAAGGTCAGTTGTGTACTATAAATATGCCCATGTCAGCAAAGTACAAATATAATCGATCCATAATTTAGTCACCCATTGGTCTAGTACTCTAAAAGCGTACCATATTTATAAATCATTTGTGTACTAAAAAATGTGACTGCTACATTAATAACTAATAATATTTACAATTTATTGATTTTGTCTTTAATTAGAATCGTTTGAAAAAATATAAGCGGGCGTTATGTCATTAAAGGAGAAAAATTGTGTTATTATTATTATTTATTAATTTTAAAAAAAAGAGGTTCGTAATAAGCTAACGCTTTTGCTATGAAAGAAGAATTAACATGCTGGTGTCCTAGAATGGGGCTCGAACCACAGACCACCATATCTTTAGGCGAGCATCATATATAGGTATAATGATATAGGTGTATCATTAACAGCTGCGAATTCTTTATGCAGTATTTCATGAAAAGGATTAGAGATATCTTTAGTCCATTCAAATATATGAAAGGTTTCAGATTTGGCACATATTATACAACTTTCATAATGTAAATAAAATTTTGATAATGTGTAAATGTTCTTATAATGAATTTGGTGAACATTTTATTGTGTAGAGTGATCACTTAAGCTAGCTCACACAGATTGTAAGCCCTGGGCGATCCTATAAAAAACGACTTCCACACACGTTTCTTATATAAATAACTTCGTCTCTGTTGAAATTTATCATAACAATTGATATATTGAGGTATATATATTCACTTAAAGCTTTATTGGTGGCGTAACTAGTAGGAAGCATAGTTAGGCGCAGAATTGCTGTACAAGTCAATCGCAAAAATTAAAAAGTAAAGGTTTTAAAAATTCAAGCGATAATATCTAATTTTTCGAAGAATATTTTTTCTTCTGAATGTAGGTTTGAACTTTGTGGTGACATTATTATTAAAATAAAACGCAAATCACTTTGTTTTCACCACTTTCTTAGATATAATATTAGGTCCTTACATATGAAATTGACGTTTTACCGTACTGGCAAATTTGATCTCAAATATCTTCTCTTTGGTTAGGAATTCCAAATCCAAATTTTTACAGCTATTTACTCATGTATTTGTGTTTTGAAAATTATAATTCATTTGTTTTTTCCTCAATTGTTTTTTTCTTTGCGAGACTCAGTTTACAAAATGAAAAACTTGAAATATCGCGTTATTTACGAGTACGAGTTCCACCGTGGCACCAGTGCTGCAGAAACGGCTCGAAGGATTAATGATGTGTATGGCGACGGTGCCGCAAAAGAAAACACAGTGCGTTTTTGGTTCCAACGTTTTCGTTCTGGAAATTTCGACCTGCAGAACAAGCCCCGTGGACGGCCGGAGACCAAAGTTGATAATGAAGAATTGAAGGCTATTGTGGAAGCGGATCCATCGCAAACCACATCCGAGTTAGCTGCAGGCTGCGGTGTTAGTGATAAAACTGTTTTAATCCACTTGAAGCAAATTGGTAAGGTGAAAAAGCTTGAAAGGTGGGTACCTCACGAATTGAGTGAAGCAAATCAACAAACGCGCGTTGACTTGTGAGCGTTTGGTGGACTAGTGCTGGTGTCGTTCACTACAGCTTTCTTAAATATGGCCAGACGATTACGGCAGATGTCTATTGTCAGCAACTGCAAACCATGATGGAAAAGCTAGCTGCTAAACAACCGAGGCTGGTTAATCGCTCTAGGCCACTGCTGCTTCATGATAACGCTAGACCACACACTGCACAACAGACGGCTACCAAATTAGAGGAGCTTCAATTGGAATGTCTAAGACATCCACCGTACTCTCCGGACCTTGCCCCAACAGATTACCATTTTTTTCGAAATTTGGATAACTTCTTGCAAAGGAAAAAATTCAACTCCGATGGGGCAGTCCAAACCGCCTTCAAAGATTTTATTGATTCCCTTCCGAATGGTTTTTTTAGTAAAGGGATCGATGAACTAACTACCTATGAGATGGCAAAAGTGCATAGATAGCAATGGTACATACTTTGATTAAATAAATATATTATAATAAAAAAAAATCGACTTTATGTTCCTCCCATACTAAACGTCAATTTCATATGTAAGGACCTAATATTAAAAAATGTCATGATTATGTTTATTATTAAAAAAATGATAAATTACTTTTTATTATCGTTATTATTATTTTATCATCACTTATGCTTACTAGTGAGACATAATGTTGACGAAATGCAAATGAATGTTGATGAAATTTGATGACGTTTGTAAGGTCATCGTGATCCTTTTTTAAGTATTGTAAACCTGTATCTATATCTTAATGTATACAGGAACTTAAAGAGTGACGAGGCTAAGCATATTTGCGAAACTGATATAATATTTTATACTATGCGTTCTAAATTGAGTTTGGTCGGGCCTTATGTATTTGATATAATATGTGAAAATACTTTACAGTTTTTTTATAATTCTTTGCTTCACAAGTTTACACAATTTTTGAAGCATCGTACCTACCTACCATGAAACAATAAAATACCTATTATAAAATTCATTAGATTTTTTATACATGAACTTAATGAGTGTAGAAGCCAAGCATATTTGTGAAACTGATATATTATTTTATAATGCGTTTTAAATGGAGCCTTATGTGTTTGGTATATATGAACATATTTTACAGTTATTATTTTATTTTTAGCTTGACAAGTTATTCACAATTTTTGAAGTATCGTACCTACCATGAAACAACCAAATACTTATAATAAAATTCATTAAATTTTTTTTGTTCATATTCATCTTTTATTTATTCAGTGCACGTCATTTACTGTATAAATAATTTGATTTATTTTGAATAATCATGAAATTTAAATAACCCTACTTCGTTTTGAGTTCATTACGTATTTTGAAAAGGGAATGTACCACCCCCCTTTGAACTAATTCAATCTTCCGAATTGGCAAATTTAGTTGTATTGTATATTAATATACCGAATTCATTATTTATGTACCTACACTGTAATTATTTGCTTAGTTTATATATTTAAATAAGGTTATCCACAATTTTATTAATAAAACAGCTGTAGTATTTTAGATTCACTGAGAACTAAATATTTTCAAACAAACAATTAAATTTATTAAAATGGTCATAGTATTTTAATTTTATTAAAAGCTTAGAACGATATATGTTTGTATTAATTCTTATTTAACGTTTAAGTTTTAAAATTTAATGTGCAGTAATTCCATAATAACTCTACTTCAAACTCCATATCAATTGTAGTCTGAAAAATGCATAAAAAGTGAAATATATTTATTTTCAAGATACATAATGGACGACTTACAGAGGCGAAGCTATTTATGTGGGAAAGTAGGTATGAAAGTCTTTGGGTGTTTATAAGACCTATCATATGGCTGACTTGAGTAATCACATTACACTATATAATGTTCACCAATTCTACCCATTACTGACCACCACATCTATCAAATTTTGTAAGTTGTAGCATATTGTAGGATACATACATATTTTTAGTAAGCATTGTGTATTGAAATACTGTGTAGTAAAATAAATTTAATGGTCAATGCAAAGTTTATTCTTATTAATTATATTACATAAATAACTAATCATAAATGACAAATGAAAAATATTTAATTGTGAATCTAATTAATGTATAATATTTATTTTGTTACAGGTAAGTTCAATAGATTTGAAGCACCATTACGATCCATTAGCTGAGCCGGTAAGTTGTCTAATGTGTTGATATATTAAATAATTTATTTCGTCTGTTACTAAACGGCAGGACGTATAAAAATACTAGTTTCCATTATACACTCCTTTTCATTCTATAAATTGCCATTTTTATTCAACGATGTAAATAGTTTTTCATCTGAGTAAATAAAAATATATCAATACTCGGGAAATGGAATTGTTCTCAAGGGAAGTGCAAATATACTTTAAATTTATTATTCATAGGGTTTTATTCATACCTTTTCCGATACAGTAGTCATTATTGACTCGTTAATGTAAATATCGATTTGCCGGTTTATTAGGCCATTGAAGTTAAGTAGACAAGATGCTCAACGTGACAGAGAAGAGAGACCTACCACATACCCAGGGCCATTTTATGAGCAATAGCTCCCGTATCGGCCCTGCACTCTCGGCAGCCAGTTCGGCATTATTTTAATGCTAAAACCGTCATTCTCGCTACCCCGCTGACACACGGGTGAGTTAAGCGCCGCGGCGAGGTGACCACACAGAACCTCTTCACTGTCTCTGTGATGCTCGACTTGACAATCTTTTCCTCCTTCTTATCACGTAATCATTTGGCAGTTGGCCATCATGTTTTTTTTTACATTTATTTACTAATGCCCTTCAGGGTTTTTACAAAAAATAAGGTAAAGTGTTTATTAAATGAATGAATACTTTAAACAAAATATCTAGAAATCATTACATAGTGAAGAAATAGGAACAAAAAAATATAATAGTATACCGTAGAAAGTAAATACATAGCAGTAGCCCAATACAAAAATGTAAATATAATATACAATAGAAAGCAAGTGCTGATATACAGAAATAGCAGAAGTATAAAGAAAGCATAATATAATAAAATATACAATAGAAAATTAATATTAAGTAGAAAGCAAGGAGTTACACAGCAAAAAGCTTAGAAAAGCATAATTTAATAAAAAAAAATACATAACAGTTAATTATCTAACCCCATCAACTGAAATAAAATCCAACTTATGTTCAAGAACATATTCCCTGTTGTGAAGTTGCAATTTTTTCCGAACAAATTTCTATGAAAAATTAGAAAGACATACCTACAGAAAAATCAAATCAACGAAAAAATGGTAGCAGTCAAATATTTTTTCGTTGATTTGATTTTTCTGTAGGTCTTTCTAATTGATTAATAAATTTGTTTTTATAATCAAACTATTTTAAATACAATGCGACGAATACTAGTAATCTTTCAATATACACTTTAAATGTTTGCTAATATCACTATGTTTTTAGCGGCCCTCGAAAATTTACAGTTGATTAGTCAAACCATTACTTTTTCTTCCTGGGCTCCAATTTACAGATAACTTTCAATCATTATGAGATGAATTATTTGATCTGATCCTTTCGAGAGTTGATAATTTTACAGCATTGGTTAATTGTGGATCACCAATTTTTTGGTTTATTTATTTCATTTTTAATAAGACACTTAAAAATACTAGGTACGAAATACGTTTAAAATAACATTATTTCAATTCAGAATATTTCGAGTTTGTTCAAATCTTTCAGAACAGTGCTGGATTTATGTCACAGAGACATTATTAAAAAAAAGTATATTGCTCTCAAATTCCGTAAATCAATTGTAGATTTTCTCATTAGTGACATTAACGATATTAAAATAATTAGCGACATCTGTGGGGATTTAGGGAAATGAAAATGGCTTTGTACAGGCCGCATGAAAAGGCGGT
This sequence comes from Agrypnia vestita, assembly GCA_016648135.1. NCBI lineage: Eukaryota > Metazoa > Arthropoda > Insecta > Trichoptera > Phryganeidae > Agrypnia > Agrypnia vestita. The sequence goes on along the minus strand of JADDOH010003712.1, from coordinate 14,506 downwards.
TACAACTCATATGTGAAAGCTTGTTACACAATTTGAACATATATACAAGTACCGAAAAATTAATAAGCATGGTATATTCTATCATGGGTGGAAATGGCGAATATTACATTGTGTAAAGTGATCACTTAAGCCAACCACAAGATAGGTCATAAGTCCTATGTACACCCAAATGACTTCTATACCTACTTTCCCATAAGAAATACAGTTTCGTCTCTGAGAGATTTCTATATTATACATTAACATTATTTCACCCTAAATCCAATTTAATCCTTGGTGACTGCATTAAAAAAATGTTTGGATAATGTTGCCTTTGTTTTTGTACCTCTCAAATATTTCTTTGCTGATTTTTCATTCATCAATTCGCCATTCAAGATGGTTGTATTCTTTTTAAGTGTATATTTGTTCACACATTATCAGATTTTCATGGCGCGGCAGTGGTTGGTTCTATTTGACTTCAATCAAATATAACACAACATCCTTCGATGGGGGTTAACTCATCCGGGGGCGCGCCGTTTGATGGCGGCACTAAAACAACACATCCAGGCCCAACTACTTCCGGCTGGATGTGAATATGTTGTTTTATCATAAACGTTCCTTATTCTCGACATTAATGGCGTTGATATCCAGAATAACTGAAGGCACTAAAGCGAGATTAAGCTTTACGAGCTCCGCGTGTTAAAATTCTCGTATAGTTGAGAAGAATAGCCTACAGTAAACTTGAAAATTAACGCCCGCCCTTACAAATCATGCGGACTAAACATTTTTACGACAATATGCTAACAGGACCCCGTGTTTATATCGGGAACAAAGGAATGCGTGTATATGCTGAAATTCACTATCTTGTAGACTTCATTGTAGTGTCTAGTAATAATCTCCGTAAGAGTAATTTTTCTAATACGCCTACTTTATCATTCATGAGAGGCAGATTTATTTAAAATTAAAAAACAAACGTTTTCAATTTTAATCACATATATTATTATCGACATCTTACTAGAGTTTCAGAAATTCAACCAATTTTTTTCTGCAGGGTTTTTAGCATTTTGTTTGATTTGTATTAAGCTAATGAATTTATTATTTTCAAGAACAAACATTGTAGAAATAATTTTAAAAAATGCATATCTTAAAGTCACTTCTCTCTGTAACTATTTTCTCTATTTTAAATATTTGAGTGAGTTTTTATATTTTTCGCACTCGCATGTTATAGTAAATGTACTTGTAAAATATCGTTAAAAGAAATCAAAATGTAAAACCTTTAAACTTATTTAATAAAGTAAACTATAAGTACGAATTTCTAAAATTCTAATTAGACCACAAACGAGGTGATGACCTAAATCTCAATAGATAATTTATTACAACTTACCTTTTCTTCGGTAGTATCACTTATAGTGACAGTTTTTTCTCTTGTTTCTGTTTAAGTTTAAAAAAACTTTTTAATAAAACCATATCTGGTTACGTTATGGCTTTAGTGCGATCATAACCCCATAAGGTCTTTATGATCACACTAACAAATTTGCAGTTGGTAGGTGCTGTACAAAAATGTTGGTAATAAGTAGTGAGATATAGTGTTTGGAGCGATGTGTTACATCACTATCAGTCACCCCTGCACCCTTAGCGCAATTTCACCCCAACATACATCAACTTTTCGTATTACGGAGAAAATATTTTTGGCAATGCATCGCACTATTGCAGTTTTGTTATGGGTTTTGTTTGTTCGCGAAATGAGAATCTTTTCCTTCAACAGGTTCTTATTATGATATAAAATTCATGATAAATCATTCTTGTGAATCATATAAAAATCACCACAATATTGCCTTCTATCTACTCGACGATAAAATTAATTGTGAGGTAGAAAAGCAAAGGCCGCAATATCCAAAAAAAATAAATTAAAATTGATTGCAGTCACCAAGGATTACTAATTGAAAATGCACTGAATTTTAGATAGTATCCGTCTATCCTTTGCAAAATCATGTTTCCTATAAATTTATAGGCTATGTTCCTGTTAAATCTCGAATGCAATACACTATTAATAAGTAATCCTCGTTGACTTCATTAATTTTTTTTTTGGATATTAAGCCTTTGCTTTTATATTCCACAATTAATGTACCTACCTATAATTTATTACATCTCAATCTCAGTATTTACACAAAAATTCAAAGCACATATAAATAAACTATATCGGTTGACCATAATACAACAATTTGTGATACCATAACAAGGTAATTATTTAATTATTATTATTTCTAATATTATGATTGACCCACTGATATCGTCTCGATAATAACGAGATAATAATATTTTTTTATCATTAATTAATTATTTCATTTTCTATTGAATAATTAAATTTTGGTTTAAAAATTCACAACAGCACAATAATTTAAATATTTAAATTGTCTAACCCCAATTATGTTTTTCATATTTTTTTCAATTAATTACTATTTTTTCTTGCTATATGATTTTTGACACTTAATAATATATACTTGAAGTAATTAATAAACGATCCTATATTAATGATGTTAATAAATATAGGATGTTCAACTCTAAAATAATCGACATTACTTTAATTTAATATTATTTTTTGAAAAGTAAAATTTCGCTCTTGTGCGACTTCCGCGGACACCGATACCAAGAACTTAGTATAATTAAGCAGTATTATCTGCCTCTCTAATAATGCCATATTCGATTGTTACATTATAAAAAATCGCGTAATATTTTTTCTCTCTTCGAATTCAACAACTTTATTTACTTACTGTTTAATATCTGTATAATCTTCCTCTTGTACAATTTTTATTAATCTACTGTAAATGCAATCTACCTAATAAATCTACTGTATCTTATCATTTTTTAAAAAAAATTATAAGATACAGTAGATTTATTAGGATTTATTAGATAATAATTTATATAATTATGATTCATGACACTTTGAATGAGTTGAATCAATCAAAGATATACAAAAAAAATATCCATTAAAAAATATTTGGTTGCCACTAGGATACGAATCCAGAACTCTTCCTTATTGGTGAGCTGCGATATCATTTCGGAAAAAAAATGAGAATAATATTCTCGTAAATTAATATTTTTATGTAAATACATAATAATTAGTGTTGCAACGAATAAATAGTATATTCGGCCTCAGGTCGAATTACGAATTACGGCCAGGAGCGTGGCTGAATAGCCGAATATTTGGCCAAACTATTGGGCCTGATTAATTAAGACACGTACAAATCGCATTATGGCAAGGATCGCGTACCCTGCTCTCTGATAATATTGCAAATAATAAGTAGTTCCTAAGTACTTAGTTGATTTTGTTAGTGTTTATTAAGTCATGACTATACGACATAATAAGTAGATAATTTTCATTTGATTTTCTACCTTTTTTTGATCTCTTAGAAAATAACTTATAATTAAAAATAAGTTATTTTACATTTTCTTTGATCTTTTAGATAAATAACTTTCAATAAGCGAAAAAAATTTGCTTTCTCGATCTCGATGTAAGAATGTATGTTCAGCATTAATAAAGGTTACATGATAAATTTACTGTATTTCTTAAAATTATTTATTACTCTTGTTTTAAGATATTCGGCATTCGGCCGAATGGTAGCCAGTATTTGGCCGAATACTGAATACCTACTCCAAAAAGAGGTCAAATAGGCCGAATACCGAATTGTAACCGAATATTCGTTACATATCTAATAAAAATGAAGAATGACAAATTTTAAAACGTGCAAAAAATGTTTTTTTGGTAACAAAATATATTTTTGATGAACATAATTTTTCAGTACATCTGTCTAATTTATTCATCTATTTTTTAAACATCATACTCAATTAAAATATATATTTATAATGTGTATCCCTTGCAATGTAATGTTTCAATACAAATTTTAATTTTCAGTACGCATTACAATCCGACGTACCAAATTATTAAAAATCGATAAATAAACCGACTAGTAAATTTAATTTCTACTATACTAAGCTTCGCTTGAAGCTCTTGGGAATAAATTTTCATTACTCGATAGCGGATTTGAGAATTAAGAGCGATAGCTTTGTCAATATTTGAAAATTAAATTTTCCGTCTGTGTCGTCAGTTTGGATTTAACAGAGATTTTCTTCTTCTTTCGAGTCCCCTGTAATATTTTGTCGACCCGCTTGTCAGAGAAAATTTTACTTTGGAAACAAATTTAAAATTAGTTCCTACTAATGAACTAATCTCCTTACCCTTAAGAACCAAATGAATAAATAAAATTATCTATCTGTCTTTAAGACGTAATGATTCTTAAATACTTCCGTAATAATTTTTTTCCTATATTAGTTTTGTAAATGATTGAAATATTTAAAATAATTTTTTCTTTGTAGGTTTTTTTGTTTGAGTTTTTTGAGGTTTAGGCTGAGTTGATGAAGATGGTAATAAATGGATAATTTATATAGCGCCATTTTCGTAAAAAAAATTACCTCAAGGGAGTGTATGTGAGAAGTCTGACTCTACCCACGAAATCTGTGTATGTTTGAGCCTAGTGAAACTTGTGGCAAGTAAGTAAGAAAGGCACAAGGTAGTAAGAATAAAATACTCAAGATAGGTTTATTCACTTTGATTTTTTTTCGAACGATTCGAGATTTTCACGGTACGATTACAATAAAAATCGCATAAGCTAGTTGAGGTTCCAAAGCTTAACGCATCTAAACTATCAAACGGCCATATAAGGAATGAAATTGTGCGAAAACGGTGCGCTGTACGAACCCGCGTGACTCCGTTATTGGTCCTGCTTGACGGGTATGTCGGCAAGCCCTCCGATCGGTCGCGCTACTCTACTTTAGGGCTCGTCCACACAACAGAACCCAGATAGAGGATCATGAAAGCGGAATGATAGGCCGTCTCCAAATATCGGCTTATTATTCGTATTCATGCTATTCACCTCGGTTTTATGTGGTTGAGGTGAAGATTATTTTTATTTTTATTTTTCATTTATTAGTTTTCCTACAGCCGTATAATTAATAAATCTTGAAAAAAAACAATTATTGATGTACATAGCCTTGGGCCATTATTGACTCTTTACTTACATAATTATATATAAATTATTATATTGGAATTAAAAATTATAAAAAAATTATCATTAATTTTATTAAAATTTATAACCAATACATTAACTATAAATATCGTAAATTTCAATGGAAAAAGTAATCAATATGTTTTTGTATCAATTTTGTCCCATTTCAATTTACTTAGGTACAAGGCTCCTTTATCTTAACTCAAAATTATTCAAACTAGTATTCTAAATTATTAAATCAATTGATTTTGTAATAATATTTTACCAAATGGTCACCATTCTGATAGATGAAATAAATAATATCCCATTGAATTCCCACTCAAGTCCTTGCAAGTCAATATTATTAGGGAGGCTGAGCGCGGGGTCGTCATCTCGTCCCGCAAGTAAACAAGTGATCTTCCAGATACAGAATTTTGCAATTTAGAAATGTATTAAACTCTTCTTTGCGGCATTATACGTTTTGTTGTTTCTCGGATAAAATTGAGGGTCTTCCATTATCCCTTAATTGGAAATGAAATATTTCGTTTGATGTCGTCTCGTTTATGCTTCTTACCACCGGTTTTGTCTTTACTAATATTGTATGAATAATTTCAATACCGAAATTCACTATTGTTTAGAATTTAAATATCTCCAAGATGTCTGGATTAAATAAACTTTTCAATGAGATAATGTTGACAGTTTAATTATTCCGCGAAATAAATTTGATAAATGTTTTTGATGTTGTATTATAATGAACGAGTTTAAATATTAATTTAAACAAATAACTAACTTTGTAATACATTTGTAGATTATTTAGCCGCCGACAGGTTTCGATACGGCTATATCTTTGTCAGGACCTTCGTACACTAACTGATTCATAAATAATTATGAAAATAAATAAGCTCTAGGACGGCAATATGACCATAGACAAAGGAAGTAGAAAATAAAGTCACACAAATGTGGCATAAATAAAATGAAAAGATTATTGTTTGAAATAAAAATTAATAATTTGATTGATTTATGGTGTATTTCTCGAGTTTCGAGAGTATCAGAATCTCTCATCTACAGATGAAATACTAAATTGACTGCATCTTACTACAGAAAAAAATTATTAGGGTGAAAAAACACATAATTAATTGATATAGTACTGATAAAATGAGCCGGAGTTACTGGTGTGAAGGCGGTTGTAAATATAATAAAACTAGCCGTAAATCCGTGAAAATTACGGGACTGATAATAATTAATATCGACCCTTGTTTGTAACCTGAGCCACGCGCTGATTGACATGTCATGCTCGGGTGCCCGGACCTCATAAGCGGCTAGTCATCATCAGCGTTGTTGCAATTCCAGCAGGTTACGAACAGACAGATGAACATTCGAAAGTAGGATAGTTGATTATGGTAAAACTCACGTTTTTTTTCAAATAAAGTTTCGAACACGGAATACGTGTCACATTCTTACTGTTTTCAAACTAAGCTTAACGCTTGTGGTATGAAAATAGTACTTTTTGTTGATCTGGAGTGAGGTTCGAACCCGCAACCTTTGGATGCGGGAGTTTTTACCACAAGCTACTCAAGATAGAGAGAGATAACATATTTCATGTTCTTCACCTACTTGACTAATTACCTTCAACAATCTCTCGAGCGAGAATCTCTCAATTTCAAGCGTCAAATCCATAAATAATATTAAATTGTTCAATATTCAAAAATACGTTTTTCTTAAGGATTTGGGAATTCTTTTCGTATTTATTATTTTAATATTATCATTTTAATGCAAGTTTTTTTACGAAGCCATTATTTCGCGTGAATGTTTTAACTTCAGTGTGCTCGTCTCGAAAAATAAACAAAATCGTAAACGTTACAACGGTCCAACATTAGAAAAATACAACTTGTAACATTATACATTTGAAATAAACCTTTCATCTCTAACGCGAACCCGAGTGCTTTTATAAACCGAGCTTTTAAGGCTTTTGCGCCTTCCAGCGGGCTCCTGCCATAGACAAAAACATTAAATTAGTAAAGGGACTCAAACTTACGTGGAAAAAGTTATGGTGAGAGACTTGTTCTTTTGTTGGGAAGGAAAAATACATCTCCAGATGGTGGTCGGAGTCAGGGCAGATAAATCATTCAACAATGAAAGCTCCACATACTTGAGGCTCTCAGCCTTTAAGCTCTTTTGAAAGGAAATCGCCAACGGCCTTGTTGGCACTCGAAAAAATAACAGTTTGTCTTCCGAATTTGTTTTCTTGTTTATTCTCACACAATAAAATGTTTCTTTCGTAACTGGGGATGTAATCTAGAGGGATGTTTGTGTTCACAGGATCAGCTTTTTAACCATACCAAATTATAAATAATATAATACTAACACGAATAGTTTTTGTCTACGTATCTATAAAATACAAATAGTTACAATAGCGGTAGCTGTGCTTTTTTTCCAGACATTATTAAAGAGTTTAAATTTACAATGTACAATTTGTTACTTATTAAATAATTTACGCTACCGGTTTCGACACGTCCGTGTCATTAACGAGCGTTATTTAAACTAATCTAAAATGCGAAAGTACTGTATTAGGTGTCTTTAGGGGGCGGTGGTGATTTGTGGAGTGGGAGGGGCGAGGGTGGGAACATGGTTAATAATGGTGACTTACACGGGGCTATTATTTTGTTAACGATGTTAATATTAGAATTTAATTTTTTGTTTATTTCTAAAGTTTCTAGGGCGGACAATTTGTTGATATTAGTGTATTTAAATTTAGATCTATCTTTATTAAAAGTGTGGCCAGTTTCCAACAAGTGGTTAGCAATTTCCGAATAATTATTATTTTTTAAACACAATTCATGTTCTCTTATCCTAGTTTTAAAATTTCTAGTAGTCATTCCTACATATTATTTATTTATTAAGGAATCTTAACAGTTTTTTAAACATATAATGTAAAAGCATATTCATAGACAAAATAAAAAGATTCACAGATGTTAAGAACAAAGTTAGATAAGATATTTTTAAGTTAATTATTTTGAATTAATTAATGAATAGTAGTAAGCAATTAATCGTACGACTGAGAGAAGATAAAAAGTTGATTGAAGTGGAAATGAGATTACTTAGAAGTGTGTGTGTCAAAGCAGTTTATGAAAATGTAACGATTTAGGAGTGAATTTGAAGCTAAATTTAGCGCAGGGGTTTACAAAGGGACGCTGAGTGTTTTGGTCATTTTGAATGAAAGAATGAAGAGAAAATAGTGATAAAGATATTTGATGCAGATGTTGATAACACAGGTAATAGAGGACGGACGCGAAATACTTGGCAAGACCAGGCAGGAGCGAATAGTGAGAACATTGAAGCATGACTTTTACGCAAACATATATTTAAAATAATAATAATAATAATACTTATCTGACATACAGGGTATCTAATAGCTAGTAGAAAAACTGATAATGATAATGAGACAAAAATGTTCTAGCAATCATGACCTAATATCAAAAGTTATGGAGATATTCAATATCAATGTTTGCATTTTTTTCAATATTTCTGACGTATTTTTTGCAAAAAGTGTGTATCTTCTTGTGTACACGTATTACAGGTTATATTTCTTTGGCGTACTTAATAAAATGTTCTTAATTAAGGTATAAAACACAAACTATCCACCAACGACAGTTTTCCGTCAACGGATAAATAAATGCACATTAAATGCAGTACCTACTTATGTACCGATTTTCATTTTGCTTGTATACAAAAGAGAAAATGAAAGAGAAAGCACATAATTCAACCTTATTAACAAATTATGAATTTGATAATATTACGAAAAATACATCAGCATATAGAAAATAAACAGAATATAAGCAGCGAAGTGGGACCCACCACAGACAGACCCAGGGACGTTTTACGAGTAAATTTTGTGTCGGCCCTACACTTTTGCCATCCAGAACAACATTGTTTTAATGCTAAAGTGGTTTCCTCGCTAAACCGCACAAATCACTTCACTGCCTCTGGGGTGCATCATGAAAACATTATTTGTTTTAAAGAAAATAAAATGAGACAATTGCAATTTGCAAATGCATATGTAATTTTCATAACGCACTACTAGAAGTATAATTTAAAAAATAATTATATATATTTTATTTTGTAAGTTATCATATTCTCCTTAACATTGTGTTTAAAAGTTTTGTTTTGATGTTGACACTTCATACGTACGTATTGTTTGAAGTATAAATGACTATGCCAAAGTTCTCTCTCCTTTGTAATCTCAATGAAGTTTTCTCTTTTAATAGTTTGTATTTGTTATAAACTTGCGCCGCGCCAAGCATGGTCTCAATACGCGTGTCATATTAAGACATAATATTAATCTATGCTTTAAACTCCACAGTCCTCGGCATCCATCTTGTCTGCGAGTTTCTTTCCCTCTCGACAACTTTAAAATTGTCTTTTGGATTAAAAGTTCCCGCCATAATGCTCGTCATAGATACCCCACTACATCCGTATTACCAGTGAAATATTGCAGCAACTAAATAATAAATGCCTTAAGAAATTGTATATTTTCTCATTACGGAGAAGGAAGCATCTTATCTCGGAAAGACATGAAGAATCGTATAAAGAGGGTGTTTTCAAAGTTACAATTTATTTTAGCTAAAGTATATTTTGATTACGAAAATTGCAAGTTACATTTTTATTACACTTTGTTTATAATTCATGAAAAGTAAAGGCTGCGTTTTAATGGGTTTTTCTAAATCACGTCGACGCCGACGTCATTTATAATAAAATAACTTGAGGTAGTTATTACTTGTGTGAATTTATGAGTTTACTGTAGAAGAGTTGACTGAATTGGTATTGTAGGCAAGATTAAATTATACCCAAGATTATTTTAGAATTAAATGTAATATAGTCACAGGACGTGGCTGTGGGAGGCAAATGAAACACTAAAGGATCTAAATTTAAACTTCTCGCTGGACACGAATTACATTAAAAAATACGAAGCACTGTTCTAAAATTCCCAGTCATTAAATGAATCAAGAATATTTCACCGACTTATTATCCAATTTCTCAATTCGCACCAATTATCTCTTGTCGCTTGTCCGTTAAACACTTTTTATTACGCTGTTTCTATCGCATCGATGACTTTCGAGAATATTCCGTTCAAATTTCGACCGATATCTATCCCTCGATTTGAAACGCGCTGGTCACACTGCTTTCGCTACGGTTTATCGTTGGAAATTTTTTTGCGTCTTTACGTGGCACTTGTCAAACGTCAATAATGAATCCTCCGCGCGACACTCGCTCCGCTTTTTCATAAAAAAACATGTTGGTTCAGCGATGTACCGAGAACTTTCTTCACATTTCTAGCGGTTACTCGACTTTTTCAGTATTTATCAGAATGTTCCAATCGATTCCAGTGCTATGGGGTGTTCGAGAGATTTCAATAGTGCGTGATTCCTCCCGATTCAATCATCTCTCAACTTTCAATATAGTTTTTAGAAATGGGCCCTAGTTTAAAAAGGAGCATAGAGTTAAGAATAAATTTACTTTTATCAGTTTAGAATAAATTTACCTTTATCGCCCAACAACATTCTCAATTTCAATTTTAATATCAAGACGTTGATATAAAATCATCAGGGGTCATCATAAATCATGGAACTACAATGCGAAATATAAACATATTTTTTGAAAACAGTATTCATTACTGTATTACTTCCGTAAGTGTTAGTCTACAATTTAATAAATTTAATGTTATATAAATTTTAGCAATTCTACTATTTCCTATCAAAACTCCTTCACCGCCCATGATACCCGAATGAAATAAAAAAGTTTATGAAAATACCGTACGTAATTGTTATAGCGTTATAATCTTTATCTTTACTAATACATAAAGAGGTAATGTTTGAATGTAGGAGGTAATCTCCGAAAATACTCATGCGATTTCAAAAATTCTTTCACCAATATGCAGAATTGACTTTCAGGGTGGACATAGGCAATATATTATTCCGTTAAAATTAAATGATTTTTCGTGGTGACCTACTTTATAAGTAAAGTAGACAAAAAATGGTCAAGCGGTGCGTTTTTTACGATTTTTTTTACGAATACGCTGCCTTGACGGTCAGAGATATTTAAATACTTTCTATAGATAAATTGTAGAACAAAAAGTTCAATAAAAAATGTGTCATTACATATATCTATGTGTTAGGGTTGATACATAAATTAATAAAATATGACTTTTATGAATATGAGTTACTAAAAATCTACGCGTGCGAAGCATGGCGGGTAAGCTAGTTGTTAATATATAAATAGCGTACTTAATTTTCCTCTTCAGGTTCATCTAATTCATTAGAGTATCTGATGCTTTGTAATTAAAGCCATCTAATAGTACTTAATCAAATTAACTATTGAAACATTAATACCTTTCAATATGTGGTGAAGATACCTAATATTTGTATTATAATTGAATGTGTTGGTAGTCTCCTGTAATTGTAAGGTACTGGATTTTACCAACACATTAATACTGAACCTATGTAGGTGTTCATTTTTCTTATGTTTACTGGGTGTTCGCTTACCTCGATCGTTACTTTTAAAAGTTTCTTACCCAATACCGTAGGCTTGAAAACAAAAAGTATTAGGCAAAGCGGGTATATCCGATTGACCGAGTTTACAAAGACTTTTCGCTGGTTTTGAGCTGTTTTCAACACGCTTCTCGCATCAATATCAAACAACATACTTAAATATGCAGGATGTGACAATTTTCATGTTACTCTATTTCAATAACTTTATCCAAATTTATTTTGTTTGATTGTTCGCCATTTGCGCTGTACATGCTTTGTTTGACATGTACCAATTGCATTGATACATTATGTGGTGTATATGTCTTCTAACTGTGGATGGTGGTGTCCAGTAATACTCAGTGTAAGTTTACAGCTCTTATTGGATCTACTTCATACAACGTAGTAGATATATTCTATGGCGCGCGAACTGTACAATGAGATAGCTACGATCAGTATGCTTTCACGCGGTCCCAGTAAACCTTAGTGCTCTTTCTCGCTCATTCCACAGACACTACACTTTATAAATAATCTAAAAAGTTTTGAAATTAGATCATACCGTATGAATAATGAGGTTCATAAAGAAATGTTTCAAAAGCAGATTTTTTTCATTTACGAATAATGCGTGTCCACGAAGGGCAACAAGTGACGATTAAAGACACTTTACTGTCGGTGGTTCCTTTAAACGTTGTCTGTGTATTTTTATGAAAATAATATTTAACTTATTGAATACACGAGGCGCAATTAAATTGATGTCTCTTTGCACAAAAGACGTTTTCATGTTAGCCACAACAAAATTTTTTTTTTTGCTTGCCTTGTGATTTTGTTTTGTTGAGTTCTTTTGTGTGCGATTTTGTTCTTGTGTAATTTTGTAAAAATAATTTTAAAGTATAATTGCCTAAAATCAAGAACATCAAAAATGCTAAACAAATCATCTGAAAGGAACATTCACATGTCACATGAATAAAATTGTTTTGAGAAAATTTACAACAAAAACCATGGGTTTTCAATCAATGAATATTTTATTGTAACTTATATCCAATAATTACAATTATTATGAATTTTTTATTGACATCTTATTGACAAAAAGTTATTGGTAAAAATGAAATTGATTCCGGTAATCCTGTAAGGGTTGATTTCACCCCGTCGCCTCGTTACCGCAAACAAGCAACCGTGTCCAAGTGAGAGTATAGATAACTTCTGTATTTAAGAATTGCAACTGCTTATTTTTCACCATTATCTCCCATCCGTTCCCGTTTTTCTTTATTACTCAATCCCACTTTAATATTTCCCATTTACCGGGATACGGGAAGATGGCTCCCCGTATTTCCGTGTTCTCGCGTCTTTAATCTCACTCACTCACGGGAGGAGAAATGTTTATTTCAATTGTTCCCAGCAACGGGGACAGCGACGCTATCTAGAAATGATTACCGTGAAATATTTATCGCGAGACGCCGAGACGTGGATGTCAAATCTAAAAATATGGACTCCGTCATGTATTATTCATCGTTTTTCCTTGTCGCATGGTGACGCTCGCGCTTGACGATAGTGTGTATTTCCCGAAGAGGTTAAATCTCAATTTTTATACAGACTTTAATAGCTACGAGTGTACTAGGGTGTCATGATATAACTTCAGAAAAATTTAATGCGGTATTTTCAAATTTACTATTTCCGGTGTAAATTTGTAGAATTCTATAATTACACGTGTGGAAATAAAACATGTCCGATTATGCATGCAGAGTGATCTTAAGATGAATTTCAGCAAATCGATATTCGAGAGAAACGAAAAAGTGACCAAGTGTGATGTAATTGTATACAATGAATGCTTAGAACAAGTGAACGAGTTTGTGTATTTGAGAAGTATGTTTAGTAGAGACGGCAAGGCTGAGAATGATATCGAAAGGAGAGTGACTGCGGGAAACGAAGTTAATGGTGCTCTAAATGCAATTATGGCCAATAAGAATCTGTCGAAGGAAGCAAGACAAGCGGTACATAATGGCGTTCTAGTGCCAACTCTAATGTACGGAAGTGAAGCCTGGAATTGGCAAAAGAGGAATGAAAGTAGACTGAATGCGGTAGAAATGCGGTCACTAAGACGCTTGTGTGGAAAATCTTTGGTCGATCGAGGAAAGAATGAACAAATTAGACGTGAATGCAGTGCTGGCTGTAGTGGTAGTATGGTAGTAGTGGTAGTGGAATGTACTGTGGTAGATAGAATAAAGAAAGGAGTGCTGAGATGGTTTGGTCATGTGGAGCGTATGAACGAGGAAAGGATGGTTAAGAAAATATATGAGGCGAGTGTTGAAGGCAACAGAAATAGAGGGCGTCCTCGAAAGACCTGGCATGAACAGATATAACAAGTGTTTGAGGATGGCCCTGTTAAAAGCCGCAACAACCGTAGAACTTGTATGAGAAGATGTATGAATGTGGCCGAAGCAAAAGTGGTGTGCCAGGATAGAAGAGTGTGGCGTTCAATCCTCTCTGCCTACCCCTGCGGGGGAACGGCGTGATGGTTAGTTAGCTGGTTAGTTAGAAATAAAACTTCTTTTTATTCTATTCGTTGAGTAGTTAAAATACAACTCACATACGAAACAAGGTGTGCAAATTAAACATCATGGATGGAATTGGTGAACGTTACATTGTGTAAAGTGATCACTTAAGCCAGACGTACGACAGGTCGTAAGCCCTATGAACACCCAAAAAGACTTCCATACGTACTTTCCGATATAAAAATTGTCTTCGTCTCTATGATACATGTATAATTCGTTGAATTTTCTTAATTGGTTTCAACACCTTGATTTTACTATATCTTATTATTATAGCTTGAAGTTTTTAAAATAATTTGAGTCATCACTTTAAAAATTGAGTTATGGCAATTAAAAACTAGCGTGGCAAGTGAATTTTAAAACGAATTTCTTTAATCTTTTGGGTTTTTCTCGAAAGTTCCGTTTTCAGGCTGGCGAAAAA